>CAKAOI010052445.1:64249-87296 GCA_916701655.1 Sebastiscus albofasciatus
TTGAACTCCTTCATTTGGGGTAAGGACTCATTCCCTACCCGTAGTAGGCAATCATTCGGTTTCCTGCTGAGAACCATGGCCTCACATTTAGAGGTGCTGATCCTCATCCCAGCCGCTTCACACTCGGCTGAGAACCGATCCAGTGAGTGCTGGAGGTCACAGACCGATGATGCCAACAGGACCACATCATCTGCAAAAAGCAGTGATGAGATCCTCAGCACACCGAACTGAAAAACCCTCCTCCCCCCGACTACGCCTCGATATCCTGTCCATGAATATCACGAATATTTTTGTATTTTGTGGGTGTTTTATTTATTTGGACTTTCTTTAATTGTGGTGCTGATTTGTTTTATTTAATTTTGCCTTTTTTTTTAAAAAAAAGGTGCTATATAAATATAATATAGCATTTTATTATCATTATCAATATGTCACTCTCATCTCATCTGCAACCGCTTATCCCATTAGGGGTCGCGGGGGGGCTGGAGCCGATCCCAGCCGACATTGGGCGAAGGCGGGGTACACCCTGGACAGGTCGCCAGTCCATCGTAGACCATCGGCTGACACATAGAGACAGACTTGAACCTGCAACCCTCTAGCTGTGAGGCGCCAGTGCTAACCACTGCACCACTGTGCAGCCCCTCAATATGTCACATTGTATAATATTATAGTAATACAATATAATGGACAATGGCAATGTATAATGGTATTGGCCTCAAAAATTCAATATTGATCGGGCTATAAACTGAACTTTAAGTGCAAACTTTTTTTCAGTTGATAAAATAATATCTATTGCCAGAATTGAATTGATGCTTTAGCTTTTCAAATGTGAAATTAAGTCATTCATTAAAGTCATTCTGACCTTAACTTTATGAAAGGAACATTTTCAAAGGTGATTCAACAGTTAATATGATGAGACAAAGCAGTAGAAACTATGAGAGAAGGAACCAGGAGCTCTGTAATCAGGACTTCCAGCAGTCTTTTGGACCTTTCTCATCGCTTCAACTTTACAAATCCCAAATTTTAAGACGTGCCAATATAATAGGATGCTGGTTTTTCATTTTAGAAAATGTGTATGTATCTATATTAGAATTAGCTATGTAACTAAACTTGAATTACCTTACAGTGATGGAGGGAAATGGTTTGTTTAATACAATAAATAAGGAGATGCAACTAATTGTGTGTTATTTCTGCTTTGGTACTTGATAATGGTGACATAATATGTACACAGTATGAGGGTAGGTCTTCACATGCATAAATGTATGCAGTCCCATTCTGCACATTACCAGTATATACATAAAAATGAGTACTCACATGGGTGTATACTTAGATGCATATGTAAGTGTGCAAATGTGTTTGTGATGACGAATGGCTAAATGAGGAGTGTGCTGCATAAACAGATGAGAAGATGCAGAGGACTGCACTTAACGCCTCTAGCAGGAGGCCCACACCTACACAACACGTCCATGATCATCAACACAAATGTGCATGACACATAAACCAGGCACTAAACATAAAACAGCCACACGAAACACCACATGTATAAACTACATTTACGTAGTCAGCTGGAACACACCGCCACATGTGGAGTATGTGCTGTAACAGCATGTTGTGATAGAAAAGAGCTCAGACTATCAGCACTGTGCTGCATGTGTCCAAAATGTAGTCAGAATTGTGGGAAAGGCCACCTGATGATGATGTAAATGAGCACAGCTGCAGTGGTGTTCATTTGAATGCAGTGGCGCTAATATGTGGATCCCAAAGGGTGGCAGGGGTGCTGCTGCCAGCCCTTTCTTTCTACATAGAGTTTGCCTTTCATAATGGCCATTTCATTTCATTATAAATGTAATTTATAATTATTTTAGACAGAAAAAGGTTAAGAAGCGTGTGCTCATTTGTAAATAATAATAATAATCCACAATTAAAACCCCTTAATTTATTCATTCATGCCTGTGTATTCACATGAGGAGCGCAGAGAGGCTCTGCGGATCCCAGCGGAATGTCAGTTGTGTAGGCGGTCCTTCAATGTGGCCCAGGACACATTCGTGTACACACTGCTAAAAGAATGTGTCCTCAATGCTTCTTTAGTGCGTTTAGAGCGGATCACAAACGGACACCTGTACTTACAGGTGTCCGTTTGTGATCCGCTCACTCAGGACACATGTTAATACCAGGTCTGAACAGGGCCCCAGTCTAGTCTGTCTGACTCATTGATCCTTTATCTGACTGAGGTTTGTCTAAGTTAGAATCTATGGCCCGGACCGTGGCTCTGAAATATCAGCAGCCTGACTGTGCTGCTAAATCCATGGCGTTGTCCGTGGTATTGAATTAGGAGACAAATTCTCAATTGCAATTTTTTCAGTTTCGTCTTGAGTACTTGGTTAGGCTTAGGAAAAGATTAGGGTTAGGTTAGGGTTGAAATAAGTACGTAAAATAAGTAGCAAGTTATGCAACAAAACTAAGGAAAAATAGGTCAACAGTGACTTGGTTTCACACGAACAGCGGTTTCCTGGGTGAAAGTCCTGTGTTTGTTTGACCCATCCAACTTCCTCGGCTCAACGAGAAAGGCAGAGAGAGGGCAGCGATGGTCGAGCGAGCTAGAGAGTGAATGAAGAGAGGGAGCGGCGTGAGTGAAAACAAAGCAGTGTATCAGATGCCGAGGGGCGTGACAAAGAGGCAGTATTTGAGGACCTGAATGGGCTGTACACTCTGCACGCTGTTATTGGCTGGGTGTCAGATAACGCACTCGTACAGACATTACACTGCATTGTAACCACCTCCTATCCCTCCCTACTCCAACCTCTTAGTTAGACAGTCCTTAAGACTGAGGGATCTATTATTGCAAACCCTTTGGCTCGGCTCAGATTGCAGTCAAGTGTACTCAAGTGGGTGTTTGGGTGTGCCAAGACTTGGCAATCTTGTAGCCAGGCTCGCCTGTGGTGCAGTTGGATACGGCATGGGATCAGAAAGAATACATTAGTATACATTATAGGTGGGCGTGTTAGAGGCCGTGACAATCATGTCTACGTCACATTCCCTATTTTCAAACCTTTGAACACAAGGCTCTTCCTGTCATGACACACTGACAGTTTGGGAACCCTGTGGAGAGTAGAGAAGTGTCAAATAGGATTATATAGGCCTGTATATGAATATACAGCAGCTCAAATACACTGCCAAGAGCAGATGATTGCTATTTTTAAAGAAAAATAGTAAATATAATAACATAATATATAACTATAAATATCTTTTTTGTTTAGCTCAAAGCCCTCAAACACCAACTACAGGAGACCAACCCCCCCACACACACACACACACCATGGCGAACCATCAACTGGCCGACGACCTGAATGTGTTTTACTGCAGGTTTGACAATCCTACATTCACACCCCTCACCCGCTCATTCCCAAGAAACCCTCCATCACAGGATTAAATGACTACACGCCCATCGCCCTGACACCTGTGGTCATGAAATCCTTCGAGAGACTGGTGTTGACCCACCTGAAGGACATCACAGTAGATGATGCAGTCAACATGGGACTGCTCTACATCCTACAACACCTCGACTCCGCAGGGACATATGCAAGGATCCTGTTTGTGGACTTCAGCTCGGCATTCGACACCATCATCCCGGACATCCTCTGCTCCAAACTCACCCAGTTCACTGCCCCAGCCTCCACCTGTCAGTGGATCACAAACTTCCTGACAGATTGGAGGCAGCAGGTGGGGCTGAGGAAAACTACATCCAGCACCCGGATCATCAGCACTGGCGCCCCTCAGGGATGTGTGCTCTGCCCACCGCTCTTCTCCCTCTACACCAACGACTGCACCTCAGGAGACCCGTCTGTTAAACTCCTGAAATTTTCAGACAACACAACAGTCATTGGCTTCATCCTGGATGGTGATGAGTCTGCATACAGACGGGAGGTTGATCAACTGGCAATCTGGTGTGGTCAAAACAACCTGGAGCTCTTAAAACTGTGGCGATGAAGGTGGACTTCAGGAGGAACCCTTGCAACAGTGTTTGTAGAGAGATCTGCAGGAAGGTTCATGAACTTAACAATAGAACTGTAGAATTATTTGCTTATTAAGCTTATTTGCCGTAGAGTTGGATAGATTTCTCCAATAGCCTATACTGTAATACAGACTTAAATGAGTTTATTGATTCTAATCGTAACACAGATAATCAACATGTTTGATAAATTCCACATATTGTTCCAGTCGGGTTCTGAGCTTGCGGATGCACAGATTGAAGTGACATGTCCGGTAAGGCTGTGAGATAAGACAGCTTTGACTGAGATTTGGTTGACAATCAATGCAATACATTCTACTTAATTCTTCAAATAATAGTGCAGTCCTGTTATCTAATATAAAGTTTTTATTTTTTTTTGTTTAGGGATTTTAAACTCACCGATGGCTCGTACATTTTTGCTTTTGGTTGTTGTGTTTATTCCGGCCCGCTCACCTGCCAAATCCCCAACCAAGACAGACAGATTCTATTCCTGCCCGTGATGACAAGAGGCTAGGTTAGCAGTGGATCAGAAGCAGTCAAAGCATCGATCCAAACGAAGGCTCCAGACAGACTCACAGAATATGACTATGTATCTGGCACCATATGCACAAAAATTCAGATGCTACTTGTAAGGGTTGCCGTCAGAGATCTGGTGGAGAGACGAGGATTGTAAGTTGTTACTGTAAAAAGTGTCTGTAGAGTTGAGATTGGAAGTATTGACAGTGGAGAGTCATGGAGAGGAATGGGTTCTCTGTACCACATGAAATGAGTATTTTATAGTAAATTAATGTGTGAGGTGGGAGTAGAGACCGTTAGCGAAATTATTGATAAATTCATTTAGTAATTGGTTATAACAAATGGTTTGGTAATAGTTGCTAACTGTTACCCATCCAGTGATGAGGTGTGTCTTGCCAATAATGTTGACACCATCTTCCCTAAATTGGGTGTCAAAATCCAGGAAAACAATGAAGGATAGTCAGTAAATATCAGCTACATGACCTAAATGAGCTACACCTTAGCTTGATTCAAACTTGGGTAAATTGTTGGAGGGGAAGGTTGACCTTTTCCTTCGCAAATGGGAGACAAACATCATCCCCAGGCTAATGAAGGTTGCCTCGTTGGAGATGTCTGAGGATGTGGCAAATACCTTTATCCACCAGGAACGACAGCGATGGTATGTTGGGTCAGGAAGATGTGCTTAACATGCACTTACAGGAAAGGGTCAGTTATCTACTTTGTAATCTAATATTTCCATGTAGACATGCTTTGCTTCAAAGCTTCAAAGCACTTCAAGGTGCTCACGCAGCTTCTTCCACTAACTGCATCAGGATGAGGGACAGGATGGAGTCATTGCACAGTGAAATCAACCATTTCCTACTTCATGGACTTTGCACCAGTATGTTCGTGTGTTAATGGCTTTTTGGTTGCATCACTGTTGAATTCACTTCCATGTCTAGTACACTTTAATGAACCTCCTGACTTTATGTCATGGTCTACTCCCCATGCTAGTTTCCTCATGTGGTATTTCAAACCTTTTTGTGTTGCAGCCTGGAAAAAGCATCTCATATTTGCTTGAGAACCCCGATTCATCACTGAGGGCCCATCAATCTTACATCCTATGCCTTGGACACCCAAGTGGAGCTGCCCAGTGGTATCCGATTGTCAGAAGAAGGGACAAAATTGCTGTTCTGCTTGGAGATGAAGGGCTGACCTGGACAAGCTGTTCAATATGTATTGAGTTTGCAACCATGTGTATCCTTTCCAACTGCAGTCTGTCTTCTCTTTCCTGGAGCATATTAATGAGATGCCCGTTTCTGGTAGGAGAAGACCAAGTGTTGTTAAACTCATCTCGACGCTCCAGGCTATGTCATAATAAACCATACTGTATATGTGTGCACACAGTGCAAAGGTGTAATTGGATGGTTCGGCTGGCCACCATAACATGTCAAAGATGCTCTACTCAGACGGGCCACTTATCCCCAAGCACCATTTCATGATTCATGGTCATATTGGTGATATTTGTGCCGCTTGTCAAGTTATGGTGGATGAGGTTTGATAGTAGACACTGTCCTTTGAAACATCAAGCTCATGTTGGGGACGCAGATAGGAGCTAGTCTAGTTATTATAAAATATTAAGGAAAATTAACAATATTTTATATATATATGTATATATATATAATATTATATTATCAAATTAATATGAATAAATTATCGATATATATTAATGATAACAGGGCACCAAATTATATTGTACATACGCTCAAAAGACATTCAAATGGCTATCAAAAGTAATTAATAATTATCAAGATAATTATTAATTATTGAATAATGTGATTTAATTTACATTAAATCATCCTCAGGGCACCACTCCTTGAAACAAAGAGAACATGATAGCCAATTAATGCAGTCTCATGAATAAGTCTTATTAAGTATACTAAACTATCAATTTGGAACTGATTAATAATTAAATTGATAGTGAGAGAGAGAGAGAGAGAGAAGATGGCTACCTGTCTGTCCACAGGCGGGCGGTGAGATTATAAGTAAATAGAAAAACAAATGTTAAATTTCCTCCCCGGGGATTAATAAAGGTTCATCGCTCTTAAAAAATGTGCATCCGTCAAAATAGTCACTAGTAATAGACCAATAATATAACTGCACTGAACATGATTCAATAGCAACACTGAACATAAAGCTTCTTATCACATGATACTTTAACATCCCATGGGCCTACAAATTGTAATAAATACCTGTGGGTCTGTAAAGCTCTTTTGAAATTGTAACAGTGATGGCTATAAAGGACTTGGAGAAATGGGACATTAGGCCGACATGAATGAGAAAAAAGAGCAGTTATGCATGTGGCCAGTACTCATAAGTTGTATTTTCTGTAAAAAAAACAAAAACAAACATGAAACAAAACATGTAAGGCAAATAATAACTGACCATAAATTAACAGAATTGTATAATTAATCATGGATATTCAGCTTCTCAGGGTTATGGTCAGGATCCGAGAGTTGGTCCACCAGTCTGTCTCAGCGACCATGTCCATTTTGTTCCCCCTGTTCCCCGCTGGACGGGCTGGAGACCCTCCAATCTCCTCAACATCTTCAGTGGACTCGATGTCTCCTGCAGTCGGACAGATGTTGTGGAGCACACAGCAAGTAAGCAGTGATGACCACAGGAACGAAGGCATGATCCACCTCCAGGGCCTTGAATAGTAGGCACCTCCATCATGCCAAAGGCCCTCTCTATTATGTTGTCCCTCCCTCCCCAAATGCAATAACCTGGGCCCTGGAGGAGGGTACAGAGCCTCTTTATATATGCTACTGTTCTTCAGGACATGGGTGCCGTGTCATCCCAGGAAAGGGTTGAGGAACTGGCCCTTCCCATCACATACTGCCTGCAGATGTATGGATGGGAAGAGCTTACGGTTGATGTAGTCCTGGCCACTGGGTCAAGGAGGGGTCTTCACACTTATGTGGCACCCTTCGATGGCACCCACACAGGTGGAAAAGACGCAGCTGTTGGCCAACTGCTGGAAGAACAGCCCAATCTCCTCCAGCTCTGGAACAGCAGGCAGTTAAATGACTGCATCCCCAACTCCCTTGTGGACCAGCCTGTGGACAGCGGATGCTGGAAGTTGAAAGGCCCGGAACTTCACACTGTATGATAAACCGTGTGCCAGCCAGTACACGGATACCAGTACCGTTATGTGGTGTCCCCAGGCCTGTCTCCTCTCAGGTCCCAGACACCACATCAAGGCCGTCTGATATACGAGTGGTAAATTAGAGGCACAGATTTACAGATAGAAATCTCTCTGCATTAATGTGTGCATTGTGTTTTACATGTTACACAACCTGACATTTGTTTGTGAATACTTACGACTGTTTTAACACTATATGACAGGTTCATGTCCTGTAACTAGCCCTTGACCCAAATGCTAAAGGATTGTGTGACACTGCAAACAGGAAGTCTGAACATCAGGCCCTTATCAGGAAACAAGTAGATAACAACAAAGACAACATGAGTGCTGTGACCTGTTCCCGCACAGAAGCCTGTCATTAGGAATCTGGGGATTTTATCTGTATCTGTGCAGGATTGGGGTTCCCCTGTAAAGGTAGCTACTTAAAATCAACAAGCCTACTATGATATGTACATTTATTGATGTTTCTTTGCAGCCAACAATGATCAAAAGAGAAAGAATACTGAAAGATGAAAATAATAATAAAGTTATTACCTCTCCCAGAAACTGCATCTGACCTTCGGGGCCTGAGTGAGTGCTGAGTCTCTAACCAGGCCTGGTTAAACTCACAGAGGAGAAACACATCAAAACTTATTACCCATTCTGACCTCCTCGTTTTACGACTATCTATAATCTGGAGATGTTGGACCCTGGCACACAAAAAACACATGCAGCTGTGAATAAAGACAAAATGAAACTAACACTTAAAGTTACTGTTTGTAACTTCTTACACGTATAAATCATTGCGGGTCGGTGTTCCATGAATTCAATGCCCAAACAGGTGCAATGAAAGCTGACAGGAGACTCAGGAAGATGTCAATAAATTACAGTGAGCAGAGATCTAATCAGCCAGATAAACTGAAAACACCTGTGTGGCTCTTCATAGCTTTTAACGCAGGGTGCCGAACCCTCTGAACCTCCTCCACTGTCACCTCTCTGTTGTTAGTGTCATTCCTACACCCAGACTGAGGTGTAGGCATTTGTGGTGTAGAGATTACAGGTAAAAGAAATGCACTGCACTTTTTTTATTAGCTTCTGGTGCCTGTGATTTCAGATATTGTACTGTCATCACCTATAATCATGACTAAAAGCAAATCAGTATGTCATTTGGTCCCCCATTACATTCATGAAGTCAAAACTGCAGCTACCGATGACAAAGTTAAGAGCGAAAAACAACAACGTTACTGGGTGAGCGATCTAATCGACGTGAGGGTCCGAGTTTGGGTGTGACCCATTGTCACAACTTTGAGACGGATCTCCTGAATCCTTTAGGAGGAGTATTGCAAAGTTCCATACGTATAAAGTGATAAAATGGCGTCTTCTCACATGACATATGACATCACCGTTCGAGCAATCAAAAATTCCTTCTCAATTTAGCGTCACATTAGTTTGAGGGTTATACCACCCAAATTTGACGCAAATCTGATAAACTCACTAGGAGGAGTTTGTAAAAGTATGCCTAAAATAAATGAAAAATGCAAAAAAATTCAAGATGGCCGACTTCCAGGTGGGCGGATGTGCCTACCAAATCTCATGACTATAGGATCAACTTTGTCCAAACTATGGCCTTCCACACGCTGAACCCAATCGCTGTACATTCATGTAAAGTTCACAGGTGTCCATCTTTTGCCAACCTTCATAAGTTTTTGAGTATACCAAGGGCGTCAAAGGTATGTTCAAACCACTAAATAGAAGTAGAAGTAAATAGAAGTAATTACTAGTGTGAATATGCGTGTAAAGTTAGAGTTTTTGTGCATCCTAAAATCCTCAAACATGTGTTCGTAAATTTTAAATTAAAGCACGAAATCCAAGATGGCTGACTTCCTGTTGGCCGAAAAAATCTCAAAAATATTTAGTACGCTCTTGCAGATGTGAGCAATGACCGACTTGAATTCCGTGAAGATCAAATTTTCGCAAGTTCTGATGTGTATTCTAATTTTCGTGAGTTTTCGTGCATCCTAAGCGCCTCAAAAATGCGATCTTGCAGCAGAAAAATAATAATAATCCGTAGAAAAACAATAGCTTTCTTCGCACTTCGTGCAAGAGACACCATTGGGTTCCTAGCACTTTCGTGCTCGGGCCCTAATAATAATCCAAGCAAATACAATAGGTTTCCTAAAGGTAAAAATGACCTCCCTCCAACTGGAATGTTGTTGTAGTGGTTCTAGTGTTACATACCTCTCTGACACATCATCAACATCATCATCTTTTCTATGTCTGCATACTGTGACTGTCACAGTAGGAGGAACTGTACCAATGGAGGCATGTCTGCTTTCGGATGCAAAGAGATAAATGCTGCACAGATCTGCCCTCTGTATCAGATGCCTAGGGTTCACGCAGCACCATGGCCTGGAACAGTCACCTGAGGTTTATCGGTTACCTACCGGACGGAGAATACGTCACGCAGAGCGCTGGCCGTCAGGTCATACTCCTAATGTTGTTTTTGTGTTACCACGTTTTCTTTCAATTTGACTTTGCGTGTCCGTGCACCTCGGAGAGGAACTTCATTCACTGCTACGGCTACATGGTGCTGCCGTCTCTCATCATCACCAGCCTGATTATGTGGCATGACAGGCGGATTGGAAGGATCTTCAGATTCGCCTGCTACCACTCGTCAGTTAAAAGGGGGAGATTCAGCTGCAGGGGGAAATTCTGCCTCCAGTACTTCTTATACATGCTTCAGGCTGCAACGTCTGCATTTCTTTGGTGCGGGTCAGTGCTTGTGGATGGAGACTGGTACGTGTGCTGTGGGGCCGGCAACTCAGAGCAATTGTGGACCTTATCCTGTATGAAGGAGAGTGAGATCGATCCGGCTGAGAAGACGAGAAAAGTGAACCTGAAAAACCAATCAATGGTGAGTAAAGCCTGTCCTACCTCACAACATCTGTTCTAGAGGACAAAGTCAACTATGAACATCGTGAGAAGTGCTTTTAAACTAACTCTTGATGTGTTTGGCAGGTCATTGGGTTAATCTGCATCCTGCTGACGGCCGTGTCCTCCTTAGTTTTGGTGTTTCCGTGGAGCACGTGGTTCACGAGGAGAAATTACTTCAGGGTTGCATTTGAAGAGGCCATACTGGAGCAGACAGAACTCATTGTGTGGAAGGAGATGGATAAAGCTGCTGCAGAGTCTGTGACAAAATCACTGGACTCTCTGTCCACCACTACAACCACCACTACAACACCTTCAATGCCTTCCATGACAAAAAGTGCTCCTGAGGAGGTGCAAAAAACTCCGGACATTGAAGAAATACATTTAAATATAAATGTCAACTGGGAAGAAATATCTTGTCTTGCTGACGTTCTTATTGAAAACATCCCAAACACTTTTGCTGATAATAAAAATATAAATATTTCTATTAATAACAACATTAATGGAAACTAAATGCAAGTAAATTGAAGAAAACATCAATATGCCTGTATTAAAGCACCCTTAAGAACCTCCCTCTGACTATTTTTATATCAGCATAAAAACCTGCTGACTGTTGCTTTTTAAACGTATCCATTGAAATGATCTTATTACATTGTCTATTGTTGTTGTTCTGGTGGTGTTCAACTGTGTTTTATCTTTTTTGTTATCAGTAAATATGACCAGCCAGCATTTCTGTGTATCTACAGTCACTCAAAGGAACAAATCTCACCACACAAAACTGAAATGTTTCCTCCTGCATTTAATCCTGTGTTGATTTATTGGTTTAGTAAATCATTTTAACTGCTGGGCTTTTCTTTTTTTGATTTACAACGTGTGCTGTCCTGTTACCTTATGTAATAAATAAATAAATGGATGGTAAAGGAATAGCTTAACATTTTGATTGTGTTGTTAGTGGAAATTCCAGAGTAATTCCAAAGAAGGGAAGAGTTTGGGTGATGGTGGAATTATTGAATTGATGGATTTTTTTTCACTAATAAAGGGGCCCTCCACCGTTCCTACACCTTGAGAGGAGTACTACGTAAAACAGTGGTACAATGTTTTCCGTTTTCTCAGCTTTGGCTTCAGATCTTTAACACAAAGTCAAAAGTCAGGATATCTCAGGCTTTGCTGGACAAAAAAAAAAATCAGTTTTTCTTTGATGGAGTAGACCTTTAACAAAGGTTTTTCTAAGGGTCACGACAAGTCCAAGGACTGCTGTCTGATTAGTTTCAGCCTGTTATTCTGGCCTTTTGTTAAGAGCTCTCCTACATAGTTCATCAAAACTTCACCATATGTGAGAGAAGACATCTTTGATACATGTATTCTGACTTTTCAAGACGATTTAGAAACACAACGCTACGTTTGGAAGGTAGTTGAGTGGTGTCTCCTCATTTCATTTGTGCCTGGATGCAAATTTCCAACAGTGCTTGTGGTGCTGCCATCAGACCTATAACTTGACCCCTGTTTCATATTTGTTATGGAGTGACTAGTGTGGGTCAGATGAGAGATATCACCCGCACAACCTTGATCCATGACAAAAGACGACGTTAGAGAAATACTGTCACCGGTTCACAAACAATCTGTCACTTTCATGCACCAATGGAACCGTGCAAGTCAGACAGTGTAGCAGATGTTGGATGAGCAACAGGTTAGACCAGATGTTGTGATTACACATACAATATTATGTTCCAAGATGAAAAGATACACTTTTATGAGGGGCCGTTAGAGACGTTATTCACAGTTACCATTGTCACGTACCATTTTCTGTCGGCTCTCCCCAGGTGCTGCCCTTCCCTCATCCTGCAGCGGGTGGTTGTACGCAGCTCATTCCCATCACTCATCAGGGCCTGAGTGCTGTGGACCAGTGGCAGTGGACCTGCGTTAGTGGGACCTGCGTTAGAGGACCACTGTCAGTAGACCTGCGTAAGTGGACCAGTGTCAGTAGACCTGCGATGGAGGACCAGTGTCAGTAGACCTGGGTTAGTGGACCAGTGTCAGTAGACCTGCGATGGAGGACCAGTGTCAGTAGACCTGCGTAAGTGGACCACTGTCAGTAGACCTGCGATGGAGGACCAATGTCAGTAGACCTGGGTTAGTGGACCAGTGTCAGTAGACCTGCGTTAGTGGACCAGTGTCAGTAGACCAGCGTTAGTGGACCAGTGTCAGTAGACCTGCGTTAGTGGACCTGTGTCAGTAGACCTGCATTAGAGGACCAGTGTCAGTAGACCTGCGTTAGTGGACCAGTGTCAATAGACCTGCGTTAGTGGACCTGTGTCAGTAGACCTGCATTAGAGGACCAGTATCAGTAGACCTGCGTTAGTGGACCAGTGTCAGTAGACCTGCGTTAGTGGACCTGTGTTAGTGGACCTGTGTTAGTGGACCTGTGTTATGGCCCACAGCCGTATTTATGTGTATTTATGTTGTTGGTAAGTTTGTGTACTGGGAATATTGTGTGGCTAAATGAATGGAGAGTGAGAGCTCTGGTTTTTCTGAGGATCTGTGTTAAACTGTGTATAAAGTAGTAAAGTGGTGTAGTTTGCTCTAGCTCTCGGGTTAGCCAGAGCAATTTCCTGGTACATATCTTTGTGTAGACATTGACAGTACATATTATCACAGATCCTCAGAAAAACGAGAGCTCTCACTCTCCATGCATGTGTCTTGCTTTAGTCATTGTGCTTCATTGCATATTGTGAGGAGAAAATAGTCTCATTTCCATTTCATGCTGATTAAGAAGAGCTTAAATGCTACTATTTTCTCCCTTTGACATGAAGCAAATGAAAGTGCAAACATACGTCACATGCACACGTGATATCAAAAGCGCCTGCACCTGCTTTAGCATGGTTCTCACCCCCTGTGGCCCTTCTCATTAGTTTGTGTGTGTGTGTGTGTGTGTGAGTGAATCTGTGTTTGTGTGCATGTGTTTCACTACATGGTACTGACCCATTATTAGTCTGCTACCTAATGAACCGTGTCTGTGTGTCCATGTGTCCATGTGTGTGTTCACCTCATGATAAACTGTGTGTGCTTGTAGATTTAGGGTTTTAATTAACTTGTGATGTCATTCATTCGCCTTAGAAATGTCTTATACTGATGAGTTTAATATAATTTGACAGATTAGGAGAGCACTCCGTTTACTATTTCTTGCTGTCCAATGACGGGGGGTGCTGAATCCAGAGGCAGCATTACACGGGTTACGCGGGTTACTTTCTGCCGGGTGTAAGATAGCGTAGTTGTTTTAACCCAAACTCCGATCTTTTCCTAAACCTAAATGGTTACTAAGTGGTTTTGTTGCCTAAACAGGTTCTGCACTGCTGATCGCTCGTGTTGCAGGACATTCAGTGGAGAATGCACAAAAAATAATTGTAAATACATTTTTTTTTTTTTTTTTGGGAAGATATACTAATCATTGTTTGAGGATACGTTGTTCTATGTTAAGCAATGTTGAAAATATTGTTGAAAGAACATTTAAATGGGAATACAGAATGGGCAAAAAGATGTGGAAGCTTCAAATTGAATTCCCAAATTCATTCATGTAATACCAGGCAGGGTGTCCTTTTAACAAAACAAAACATGGCCAGCACTCCCTCTGATATTGTGGTGAACATATATGGAATGCCAAAGTACATATAAAAGTTCACACTGCATGACTTTCAAAGTGGTCAGATCTCTGTACTGTTCACACTACACAACTTGTTGTCTTGTAATCGCGAGTCTTGAAGTCGTTGGGGTTTGCACACTACATGACTGACCGGAGACAGGAGGTCACACAATTCAAGATCTTTCACCAGGAGGACTCCCTGATGAGGTCTCCAAACTATGTTTAGTCACGAAAACAAGCGAGAGAAATACACGGTAAATGCCGTTTAAATGCCGTTTCCACACTCTTTTTTACTATTTATTCCTCTAGGGTGGAACTTTTGCTCCGTGTTGCAAATACAACACACACAGTAAGTTCCTACTGATACAGTCTTTTCACCGGCGACCATTGACGTTTTTTCAATGTTTTTTCAACGGAAAAATGCTCACTGGGAATACTCAATAGAGGTATATGTCTAATTCATGACAAAAATCTGCATATAGCAAGTCTGATCTTTCTGTGAATTGTTGCAGTTCCACTTCCCACGTGTAATAAAGACCTGAAGAAACAGTTACCATCTCCTGCGATACTCTTAGTCTGACACGGCTGCTCCATCTCAATTCCCCTCTTCCACATCAGCAGTTTCACTTGTAACAGGTACACCTTTAAAATGTTAAAGTGTTCCGAATCTCATTTACCAAAACAACATCACATTCATCACTTACTTGACTGTGACTTGAAATCTTGGGTGACTTGACTTGTCTGGAACTTGACGTCTTCGTGCAACTTAGACACTGACTCACCGTTTGTCGATTCATCACTCATCTGGAATCTGGGATGGAATCAGATTTAATGTCGAAATTGTTTATTTCCTTGGTAGGCTTTTCTTTTTCTCGTATGTTGATTGCACTGTCAAATTGGCAATTTCCTGATTTTCCACAAATCCCAGCACAATTCTTGGAACCTCTTATTTTGACAAAATAAATCTTCACTGGAAGCAGCTTTAAAGCATCAGTAGGCAGAATGTTTGTGGCATCATTGGGCAAAAGTTCCATAATAATCTTTCAGCATATTGTGTTGTCAGACAGTTAACATAACAATCTGAGCCTGTCGGTGGCAAAAACAAGCACTGTTGGGGGACATAACATTGACGCTGACTCACTTGCCCTTGCAGCTCATTTCGTGGTTACGGTTACAGCGTTCGACCTCAATACTGGACCAGTTTCAATAACTGTTGTCCCCATCAGTCGCTCAGACACAATAGCATGGGAAGATAGGGTCAGGGTTGAAAAATACCAAAGTTACCCTTAAACTCTATTTGCTGGCAGCTTTAATTGCAACTAACTGCTGTTGTTTCCCCCCCCCCTTTTAAACTCTATATCCAAACAATATGGAGTGAAAGTGTACTGTCTGTTGGTGTGAATGCAGTATGTGTGATTCCAGGTAGTACAGGTCAGGTACTGCTGGCCTACATTATGCTCCAATCTGTCCAAGCAAACTGACAAGCCAATCAAAGGGAAGCTCACATAAAAACACTGGTGGCGTTTCAATAGGGGCTTTGCAAGATCACAGCCATCAGCATTAATCATGCAATCATACAAACACAACAGACAACATAGTTGACTCATCTTTGGTAGAATAGGAACTCTTTTCATGTAGTGGCCCCTCAGATGAATGTTGTTTGGACAAAAATGGCTCCTTTCTTTCTGATACAAAGCAACTTTTTTTATGATTATTTTCCAGGCTCTCTCTCATCAATGGAGTGGGCCTTTATTTTGTTGTTATTGCTGTTATGGTACTTTCAGGAAATGTGCTCTCCCGGCATCTGATGGAAGCTTCCAAGGTTGTTACATTACGGTTACCGGTTGGCATGCTTACTTTTATCACTGCCCGACGCTCGGCACCAGGTAGAGGTAGAGAAAATGGGAAGGAGTGATGAAAGATGACATGAAAGCACCAGAAAATAGGAAGGAAGAAAGAAAGACCAAAAAACAAAAGGTTAAATTAATTCTGTCTGTTATCAAATTTAGCAGAAGTACCCAGTCTGCGTATTGCTTGCATATTGTTTGCGAACAATAACCCCATTTATGGATGTTGTAAAGCTGTAACTGCATCTATCTCTCCATGTGTAATCTTTACTCCTCCCTAGTGTAACTAAGCCACTAAAGCGAGTAAACGACTTGTGATAGTTGCCTCAACACTGAAATTACATAGAAATTAGCTGCTATTTGTCTTTACACATTCAACACATTCTCACTCAACTTCTCAAATACCGACGCTTGATCAGTGGACCTACACTTCAAACTATGATGCTCTAGGTACCTCTCTAGCGTCAGTTCTGGATATCAGGGATGGCGTGTCAGTTTCCACTCGTTACATGCGTAGGGTCTTTTCAAAATAAACTTCAGTGTTCACAGAAAATGTACGGTTTCGAATGTCTGTCGTCATATTTTATGATGTCATCACCCTAAAAATAATATGGGAAAATGTGATTTGCTGCTAGACCTCCCCGTTAATACAGGTGCTTGCCTCCCTTTCTATTTTTTGACCGCAGTGGAAATGTTGGTTTTGAAAGGCTAAACGCCAACAAATATGAATTGAAGCAGAATATTTTGTCAGATAAAAAAACATGTTGTGAATCCATCTTTTTTCAATAAATTGAATGAGTCCTAAAACCCGGAAATGAGTTAGCATTTTAGCACTTCCGGTGCCCACGTCTGGAAGTCAATGGGTTTTTTGAATGGGTTTTTAGTTAGATGCCTGAAATAAGGTCTGTGGTGAACACAAGCTGAAGAGATTTTAATGAAGCCTTTATGTGTCTTTAAGAAGGTGGTTGCTAACAAGTGGCAAAATGAGAATACTAAATGTCATCACGCCGACTCGTCCTCCTTTATAGTCTCGTTGTGTATACTTGCGCTCATGCAACTGTGATGTAGTTAATTTATAGCCCAAAGTTAGCTTTTTACTTCTGAAAATCATAAAGTGGTGTTCATTTGTGGAGATTATCTTGCTGAACAAAACATGTAAGTATCATAAATGTTTGTTTGGCACAGAGCTTAATTTCTGCAATAATCCAAAACCCAATGGAACAATCCCATTGTCTTTTTGTCGAGGGAACCAGGGCGATGCTAACTTTTTGGTTGGCCTTCAAAAATACGTCATCCCTGGAGCGCTCTATTATTGCCAACCCTTGACGAGCCTGGTTTCAGTCTCATGATTTGCATTGTTCGCGCTCATGCCCTGCCCAATGACCCTTGACCATAGAAGTTGAATGAGAGTAGAACGGACAATTCCCATTCAAATCAACATAGCAGGTAATACATTCATGAGCAGGATGGTCAGAGCAGCAGCCGTTTATATGTTTACCGTTGCCATTGCAAAGAGCTGTGACCGCTGTAGCGGGCTGATGCTTCGGTTATACTTTCCGCAAGAACGGCAGCACGGACATGAGCTGACATGGAATCATCCGTGCAGGTTTCTCCTCATGCCAAACAGGCGTTCTCAAAGCTCCTCAAAGTTCTCCATTTCGTCCGCCCATCCGCGTCCACGTAGTTCGAAAAATTTGACAGCTGAGAACCGGGCCATGTCTGATGGTGTAACGTCACTTTGGCCGTGCGGACACTCGCGACCCTCGTGGATGTGGCAAGCATAAATCACGCTTTACTCATTCTATTGGTCAATGCACAGTGCTGAGCGCTGTTTTCTCTTGAACTAATCAAATGACCACAGCCAACAGTTCAATGTACGTTCTTTGGTTCTACTCACATTCTACTGTATTTAGAAACCCTTGATTTTTTTCTTTTTTATATTTTATGGCGGTTGTGTGTGAAAAAGGCCACTGGTAGAGCAGGAAGGAACCCAGCAATACTCATTACTGAGTTGTGTATATTGCCAGTGCAAGTCACGACTAACACTGCTTCTGGGATAAAAGACATATTGGAACTCAGTTGCCAGTCAAGACTTCCGACTGACTCAAACCCTTCTTCACCACTCAACTCCTGCTCTCTGCTCTTTTCTCCTCTTCTTTTTTCTTTTGTTATCTCTACCCAATCTGCTCCTACATCCTCTCTCTATTTTTATATCTGTTACATATCTGTTATATCTGTTTTAGGGCTGTCGATCGACTAAAATTTAATCACGATTAATTGCATGATTGTCCATAGTTAGTCATGATTAATCGCAAATTAATCATACATATATGTATCTGTTCAAAATGTACCTTAAAGGGAGATTTGTCAAGTATTTAATACTCTTATCAACATGGGAGTGGACAAATATGCTGCTTTATGCAAATGTATGTTTATTTTTATTATTGGAAATCACTTAAAGACACAAAACAATGACAAATATTGTCCATAAACCCTCACAGGTACTGCATTTAGCATAAAACAATATGCTCAAATCATAACATGACAAACTGCAGCTCAACAGGCAACAACAGCTGTCAGTGTGTCAGTGTACTGATTTGACTATGACTTGCCTCAAACTGCATGTGATTATCATAAAGTGGGCATGTCTGTAAAGGGGAGACCTATTTACATTCACATATCTGGAGGTCAGAGGTCACGGGACCCCTTTTTAAACTGGCCATGACAGTTTTTCCTTGCCAAGTTTAGAGCGTTATTTAGCCTCCTTCATGTCAAGCTGGTACGACATGGTTGGATTCTTTAGGTTTTCTAGTTTCATATGATACCAGTATCTTCACTCTAGCTTTAAAATTGAGCCCGCTACAACCTCAAAATTGCATTAATGCGTTAAAGAAATTAGTGGCGTTAAAACGAGTTTGCGTTAACGCTGTAACTTTTGTTTACAGCTGTTCTTTTCTCTTCTCCTCTGGGCTTTTCTTCACACAATCATTTCCCCTTCAACTCTTCTTTCCTGTCCTCTCTATGCACCTCGTTCTACTGTACCTTCTCATCTTCCTTTCTTTATTTCATTCCATTCCTTTTTTTTATTCCTCCTTCTGTCTCCTCTGACTGCTCTTCAGCTTCCCGCCCCCCCCCTTCCCCCTTCAGGAGCAAAAGCACAAGTCATTCCCCATATTTCCTCTGACCAGGATGGGAGGTATGAGGGAAACTGCTCATCCTCCCGATCATCATTATTGCTATCTCTCCTTTTATGTCCCTCTTTCTGATTGATTGTAAACAGCAGTCATTACATTTAGCCCCTCTGTCAGTCATCAGAGTGACGTGGGCTATAGGAGCACTGATTAGCGCAGTGTAGGATACGTGTATACATACTGTAAAGGGTGTGTATGTGCAGTATAGGCTGGTATACCTGCTAGTAGTGCTGATGATTGACTAGCCATCATCCTCAGAAACAACATAATCATGCTTGGTAATAAGGGCTGGGAGGAAATGACACTTTGTTCAGAGTCAAGGATCATTTTCTCTGAGGTACAGACGTCCAACATAATTCCCTGAATGATCATAATTTAAAGATAATTGCGTGTAATGATCCTGATCCAGCAGTGATGTGTGTGAATGTCTTTGTGTTTTAGGCTATAGTTCGGTTTTCAGAGAAGCACCGTGCCATTAAGACCTGCAGATTTATAAATGAATCAGACTCTATAGGGTACACATGGGCAACATAAGGTTTATTAACCTCCTGTGTAGGATGCAGTACCACACAAATGTCCACTGGCTGGGGAACGTTATTCGCCATGTGTGGGAGTTGAGAGGAGAGATAGGGCATACTAGGCAACCATCCCTATTGTCATTGCCCTCTCTTGGATTCCTCTTGAGGTCACAATTGTCCTGTTTTTCTCCTGATTTTTTCAACTTTTTTTCCTTTCCGTTATCACAACCTGCTTCTGGCTACTTTGTATGCATATGCCTTGTGCATTCAGGGGCCCAACCATCATCTTGTATCCAGAGTCTGGATGCTGCTGCTGAATTTGGGTCACAGTTTCGTCCAAGTCGTTGTCCTTTAACGGGGATAATAGATCATGGAATCTGATCATCATAAATAACAACAAAAGTCACGAGAGAAAAGGAAATGTCACCTATCTCACAATACGAACAAAACACATTGATCACAAGAAGACTGTTGCTCTGTCATGAGCTGCAGTTTAAGGTTTAGATGATTTTTAAACCTGTGTCATATGGAACAAAATCACCACGTTTTATCATCACAAAGCATCAAGTCAAATAGCAAAAGGAGAAAGTCTCTTTTTGTAATGCATAAATCATTGGCTATAAATATAACTTTCATGAACTGAAAAGTGGGCTACAAGTATATACAAGTATACTTGCAGTGTAAAAAACTATTGAACTGAGAGTACTTTAAAGTGTACTTTCATAAACTAAAAAGTGAGCTACAAGTATGTAACTATTAAACAGTATACCAATTCACTTGTAGTATAGGTCATAATACTGTTGCAGTACAAAATACAACTTAGATGTAAACTATTTGTGTACTCAAAGTTTACTGTTCTTACACTTAAAGTACACTTAAAAGTATACTTTTATAAACTAAACAGTGGGCCAATTTAGTCGCAAGAAGTATTGAATTAGTAGACTTACAAGTATACTACTAATGCATTGATATTAGTATACTTACTACGTACGTAAAGTAGGGAAATATACTTGAGCTTTACTTAAGTATACTTCATAAAATAAACTTGAAGTACACTACTTTTTCGCAAGGGTTTATTGACGATGATAACAGGTGAGACAGTTCAGCATTACTCTGAAGTGACGTCAACCACTTTGAATGTGCTGCACAGCTGTTCCCCTCAGCTGCAATCCTGCAAATGTCCCCGCTGTGGGACTAATAATGGATTATCTTATCTTATTTTATCACCTGTCAGATGGTTTGTATATGTGTGGGAATTTGGGTTTGCTCAAACAATTCACTGCGCTGTTGTGTTTGAAGCCATATGTCAATGCATTAGTCTCACCTTATTAAAGTGTGTGACATTCAGCCCTCATTGTCTTTTAACATCAGACTGATTTTTTTTTTTTTATCAGTGTTCAATAGATCCAGAACATTTAAGGACTGTGTGAATAATGATCAAACACCTCATTGTTGAATATGTGAGAGAACTAATCTTAAAGACACATGATGAAATGGATGATTGCTCTAGGCTTTTATTCTTTACTGAGACTAAATAGATGTACAGTATGTAACACAGATCTGGATCAGTCATCTGCAACAATAATCTAGAAGAGAAAGTGAAAGTGAAAATGATCACCCACACTGTCAGTTGTAAATAGGGATGCACCAATACCAGTATTGGGTATCGGGTCCGATACTGTGCTCATGTACTCGTACTCGCAAAACGGCTCCGATACAACGGCACCGATACCACTTTACGGTGGTGCACCCGACCCCACTGGTCCGGGATCCCATCTCAGCCGGCGCGTGCCGGCCCTCACTTTCATTGCGCCACAGGGTTTTGCTTGCACTCTCTGACTCACACGTGCGTTAGACTCCTTGGTCTGTGTTTCAAGACGGGTTGGGTGGTTTGCCGACAGCGCCTTTTATGTGGGCCGAACCCCGATCTGGCAGCACGACGCGGTTGGGGCGCACTGAGAACAGCCCGCCCTGGTCGACAGTCGACAGTGGCACTGGGAGCAGGGAGCCATCCCCGGCGGGGAGGTAGGGCGCATCAAGCCCTTTGTCCACGGTGCAGCGAGGTCCGGGCGGGGAACGCTGTAAAGCTGCGGCCGCGACATGTACGGACATGTACCAATAGCGATTTATCTGCTCTCTCTGTGGCTCATTCATGTCTCAGGATCCAAGGAGATGGCAGCTCGGCTATTTTTACGCCGGCGTTAACGCCGAAAAACATCCCTAACTCTTTCAGATCGAGAATGATAACCTTGGATGGGTT
Organism: Sebastiscus albofasciatus; assembly: GCA_916701655.1. NCBI lineage: Eukaryota > Metazoa > Chordata > Actinopteri > Perciformes > Sebastidae > Sebastiscus > Sebastiscus albofasciatus. The sequence continues at coordinate 86,319 of CAKAOI010052445.1, forward strand.
CTTTCCTTCTCCTCACAGATCTGAGGAGGAAGCCATGTCTCATCTCCTCTGCCCAGTGCGTGCCTGTCCTTTTGTCCTGTCATGTTACGCGCACGTCTGCCAGGCGTGTTTGTGCATTACAGAGAGCAATCTAAGGGGTTTCCTCTGCACAGCGCACGTCACACTGGCTGTTTGAGGCTGTCTCGCAGGCATTTCTCTCCTCTGGCGTGGATCCCCCAGAGAGCATCAGAGCATACTCCACCAGAGGGATTTCATCCTCCACAGACTTGCCTACTTTATGTTAATTTATAAGTACCCAATTTAATTTATTTATAATACTTTTTATGCTAAATGCAGTACTTGTGAGGGTTTCTGGACAATATTTGTCATTGTTTTATGTTGATAATTGATTTCCAACAATAAATTTGTACATACATTTGCATAAAGCAAGAGTATTAAATACTTGATAAATCTCCCTTTAAGGTCCATTTTGAACAGATTAAAAATGTGTGATTATTTGCAATTAAAATATTTGAATCGATTGACAACCCTAATTCCACTATTCTACTTTTGTCTTCCTGCATCACGTCACCTCGCCAGATTTCACTAGACTCCTCCTTGAACGAGACTCTTTCCATAATGTGGCAAAAACAAGCACTTTTAGCGGACGTAAATGACGGTGCCAGCTTGCCCCAATAGCACCGTATAGCACACCGTGAGCAGCTGCCATCTACAGCGCTCTCCCTCAATACTGGACCAATTTCAGAAATTGTTGTCCCCATTAGTCAGTTAGACACAAAAACATGGGACAATTATGGTTGAAAAATGCCCACTAAAGTTACCCACTAATGCACTATTGATCTTCTATTCTCAATCTAGGACACACAGCAAATAAAGATTTTTACAATAGTGTTGAACTCCTTTAATGTTCCTGCAGTGGCTAGCAGTCAAGCCATGTTTGTCTCTGCAATAGAAAGTAAGTGTGCATAAATGTGCAGA
>CAKAOI010052447.1:0-27621 GCA_916701655.1 Sebastiscus albofasciatus
GTGTTGTACAGTCACTGTTTGTTTCACTGCTTAAAAGCCACCCTTTTCTTTCCTCCATTACCTTATCATCTTGTCATCACCAGTATTTATTCTCTCTCATCTCTAACCAAAGGAGAGAGGGTTTTTTCTCTTTGTAGTGCACACAAAATGACACATATATTTTGACTGGTCGTACTTAATGACGTCTGGTCTGCTCACTGTCTTTTGAAATCTGGAGAAATGTGATTCAGAACATTGTGGGTCATGTGTGTGTGTGTTGTGTCAGCTTGTTTGAAATGCATGAAGAAATTATAAAATGTGCACAAAATGCAAAATATATTTTTTATTTTTTTTTTCTTATTGAGATGAACCTAGGGCTGTCAATTCCTTCAAATATTAATTTGCAAATTAATCGCACATTTTTTTATCTGTTCAAAATGTACCTTAAAGGGAGATTTGCCAAGTATTTAATACTCTTATCAACATGAGAGTGGACAAATATACTGCTTTATGCAAATGTATGTATATATTTATTATTGGAAATCAAAACAAATATGCTCAAATCATAACATGGCAAACTGCAGCCCAACAGCTGTCAGTGTGTCAGTGTGCTGACTTGACTATGACTTGTCCCAAACTGCATGTGATTATCATAAAGTGGGCATGTCTGTAAAGGGGAGACTCGTGGGTACCCATAGAACCCATTCATATATCTGGAGGTCAGAGGTCAAGGGACCCCTTTGAAAATGGCTATGCCAGTTTTCCAAAATTTAGCGTAAGTTTTGAGCGTTACTTAACCTCCTTTGCGACAAGCTAGTATGACATGGTTGATACCAACTTTTGCTACAACCTGCGAAAGATCGAATTTTGTTAATGCGTCATTATCGCGTTAACTTTGACAGCCCTAGATGAAACCCATGTGTTGTGTTTGTAAAAAGGTGATACTAATCTCTTCTCTCTCTCTGTCCCACAGTGGACGTGAGGTGAGACCAATCAGTACAAGGGACTTCAGCGTGGGAGGGACCTAAATAGAGGACGCCACCAACAGGAGACCTGCTCTGTCCTCTTCCCCACTGCCATGCAACCTTCGTTTTTAAAAAGACAAACTTTTCCGTTAAGACGAGAAAATGGACAACAGACAAAAATAAATAAGATGCCAAAGGTGTTTTTTTTTTTAAAAACAAAAAAAACAGTGATGATGACTTCCTGTGTTGGTACGCCACCTACCCAGACAACTGCCGCTGATTGAGAAGAGAAAGATGCTGTAGCTCGGGCACGGCGGAGAGAGAGGCCGAAGGGAGATGATGAAAGGGATTTGTGTTGAACATTTCGAGACTTTGTTTGAATAAGACGCACAACAGAAACGGTTGGATCGAGATTTTCGTGGAAATGTGGTGCTCAGACTCCAAAACAGCGGTGGATGACCTCCAGCTGGGTGACATAAAAGCGCCCTGCCCTGTTTCAAAGACATACACAGGAAGAAAGAAAGAGAGAAAAACAATGGAAAGAGAGAGACAAATGGAGGTGTTTTTCTCTTCTTCAAAAGACTCCATGGAGTATCAAACATTTTGAGTGTTTGGATGTTTGCTCTGAGGAAATCTTCTCCGAGACCCCGTGGTGGTCTGTGACTTTGCCCACTCGCTATGTACAGTTAAATCTGAAAAGCAAGATGCGCCGCTACTTACAAACTATTTATATGTGTGGACGTTTGTTTCCAGTCTCTTCCAGTACAAAACAAAGAACAAAAAAAAAAACAATGATTTTGGAAACATACAAGTGTGATCCGGTTCTTTATAACCATCAGCGTCACAATCTCATTTTTTTTTTTTTTTTAGTCGATGTTATTGTTGTCATCCATGTTTCTTATTATATTACAGTATATCTGAATGATGTCAAGTCTTGTATATGGTGTGGATATATGTGTGCAAGGAGGAGATGTGAGAGTCAGTACAGGAAGATGCTTTATTTTTGTTATGAAATATATTAAGCTTACTTATATCCGAGCAGGAATTATGTTTATTTCTTTTTGTTTTGTGGTTGAATGCCGGTATTTAATCCGTTGGAGAAGATGCAAAAAAATAATGTGGGGCAGGAGGTGCGGGGGGATGGAGTGGCTCAAACATGGCAATGTCAGCCATGATAAACACTGCCCAGTCCTTTATGTAACACAAACATGCACATTAAAGTGTGTTCATGCCAATCACACAACTCTAGTGAGGCGGTATAGACAGGGTTTCTAATTTCTCTCCTACATGAGGCTATTTTTCCACCCATATCACTCTTGACATTGATAAGGAAGATGCCCGCCCGCTTTCCGCTTCACAAGCACACACGTTGTGTGCCTGCAACGAGCAAAGTCCACCTTAAAGAGTGAATGAAAGCAAATCGACAAGTGCATGAATGGACTCCTTGTTTGGTTAGGCTTTACTCCGAATAAATCTCCGATCGCTCCACCCTGTGAAGGTACTCACACCTCATGCATGCCACATGCCTTTAGGACAGATGATGATGGAGGTGGCCCTGAAAACAACGCAGCGTTGGCCTGAACCCGTGCGGCCCCCGACGGAACAAACAACTACTTCCTTACCGGTTCCTGTAAACAGTGATGAATGTGTAACCAGGCCAACGCAGCACAAAAACAACGTCCGTCTTCCACCCAATGAGGAAGTCAAAGGCGAGAGAGTGAGTCACCGTGCACTGTGAAGTGAAAGTCAAGTGAGCGAAGTTTGATGGCAGATCACACACAGCCCACCTGTGAATTAAATAACCATCGGTTGACTGGTGCTATATTTATAAGGCTGATGTTTCATCACTGTTCACACATTCAATGTTAAGATAGTGTTCTCAGTAAACCAGGGACCACGCTTAGAGCTATCTGATTAAAGGAAATGCCATTACCTGCTATCACCAAGCCTTTATTACTTTTTTCTCTTGGGCTTCCATTTGGATAAAGACAGCAATAATCATAATTTATATATTTATGTTTTCAACAATAAATATATTTCTGCTTATGAAATTGTTCACTGAATTGTTGAGTCCCATAATTTGTTTGCGTTGTGTCTAAAGGATGGTATTTTAGGATGAATTACAAGACGTCAAGCAGCGCCAGTGAAGTAAGAATTAAGTAAAAGAACAATATTAAAGAGGACTTATTATGCTTAAGTGATTTTTCCCTTTTCCTTTAGTGTGTTTTATAGTTGTCTGTCTGTCACTGAGTGACTGACTGACTGAGTTACGTGATTGGTCGGCCAACAGTCCTTTATGCAAATGAGCCCGTCCGGCGTGACGCATCCGGCTCACGAAACTTGGACCAAGCTGTAAAACTAGGTGATGTAGTTCTAAAATCATAGACTATTTATCACTTAGAGTACATTTTGGTGGATTGTCTAGACGTTATAACAGAAAGTTTATGAGCAGTCCGCTATGTTGTTTCCTGTTTGAAATGGCTAGCAGAAAACCAGGGACCCATCAGGTGCATTCAATGATGGTGTACGTCACCGCTTGAACGACCAGTTGAGTGGAGCAGCGCATCCCCTAGTGTCCTCGCTCAACCTTGTAGACATGTACCGCTAGATTTAACACTATAGACATGATCACTGACTATTTGTATAACAATTTTGCCACAAATTCACAGACTGACTGTACACAACCCAGCCATATAATTAGTTATGCATGTAAAAGGTCTGCAAAAGCCCAAAGTCCACGCCAAAAGGGAGTTACTTTCCCCCACAGAAACACTGCTCCTGAACTGCCTGAAATACCTTGCATGAAGTCCCGCCTTTTCTCTCGTAACATAGTGATGTCACAGAGTAACACATTTGCATAATACCTGCCTGGCAGCTAGTTTGGCACGCCCTCAAACAAATCTAGTTAGAGCGGAACTGGAGCGGAGTGCTTGGTTCGGTTGACCTATCACAACAGAGTGGGCCAGCTGACGCAATCAGAGCAGACTGGGTTTTTCAGGAGGTCAAACAGAGCGTTTCAGACGGAAGGTGAAAAGAGGCGCTGCAGTACAGCCGGTATGAGAAAAATAAAGCGTTTTTTGAACATTAAAGCATGTAAACATGTTCTAGTAGAAACCCAAAATACAAGCGTTAACCTGAAAATAAACATAATAGGTCCTCTTTAAACTGAACAGTATAGCACAGGAAATGAAACCTAGACATTAGAGGGACCACCCTGCACCAGAAAAACCCTTCTCCCTCATTACTTTCTCCAGTAAATTTTATCCAAATAACTGTATAATATGCAAAAAATGTGAAAGATACATAGATTATGTGAGTTTAAAAGAGTCCACATGTGTCGGTGCTGCCGCAGGAGGCAGGACAGAAGCTGGATGTGAGGGTGGTGTATACAGGAAATGTGAGCTTTTCCAGGCTTGAGGGCTGAGCAGGAGCTGGGCTTTACTCCAGCAGCAGACGGTAGGTGCTGGGGGCTTTATTACTTTCCCCTGAGCAGCTCACCCTAATCCCGGGGGCTGAGGGACATGAAAGTCTCCCTCCTCTGAAGAAAGGCGAAACATGAAAGAGAGACGGGATCAGAGAGACAGCTCTGGAACAGGGGATAAAGCGAATAAAGTGAAGATAAAAGGAAGAGCAGAGGCTTGATTGATTTTATTGTTTTTATCTGACGTTCACAGCTTCATTCATAAAGGACGGGGAGGGAGGGCTGAAGTGTGGATTGAGGATAGCGTGTGCAGTGTGTTCGGGAAAAAAAGAGAGCAATATGTCACGGTGGGGAAAGAGTGAAGGAGGAGGAGGAGGAGGATGGAGCGCAGGAGAGAGGAGGATACCCTGAGGAGTGAGAGTGCAAGGGGATGTATAGAGAGGGGGGAGAAAACGAAGAAAAGAGGGAATGAAGTGGACTCAGGATGTGGGTAATTGGCACCACGGCGAGAGGGGGCAGACAGGGCAGCACTAAGTGGACATGCTTTCATAAACAATGCCAGAGGGGGACGAAGGGGCAGACAAGGTGTGAAGAGGGCTGCTGAATGGGCTCTGTGTGTGTGTGTGTGTGTGTGTGTGTGTGTGTGTGTACGTTCAGCTATCTTTGTGAGGACCAATATGAGTTGTAGACCTTCAGAGTGAGGACATTTTGACCGGTCAGACTGGGTTTTAAGGTTCAGGTTAGAATTAGGTTTAGGTTCGGGTCAGGGTAAGGGTTGGAGTCAGGCATCTAGTTGTGATGTTTATACACTGTATGATTTTAGAAATGTTGTTGTGTACTTCCTACTCCTACTGTACGAGTAGATCGTTTGCGATGTAAAGCCAAAGCTCATGATTTATGTGCTCACACTGTATGTGTGTAAAATAGAATCGGCTTGTGGCTCTGCTCCAACTGTGTGAGCGCCTGTGGACGGACGACCAAAATTTCTGACATGTCAGAAATTCATCCAACTGCCCAACGGCCGGTCGGGAGAAGATAATCGGTCCTCAGTCCCCCCCTGTACACTGCACGGCAAACTATGCCCGACAAAGCTGAAATTTGACTATAAAATGAGTCATGCGGCTCAAAATTCAGGGCAGAAACGAGCTAAAATCGTACAGTGTATGCCCAGCTTTAGGCTTTAGGGTAAGGGGCTAAGGAATGCATTATGTCAATGAGTGTCCTCACAAAGAGAGAAGTGCACGACGAAGTGTGTGTGTGTGTGCGTGTGTGTGTGTGTGTGTGTTGAACAATACAAAGGAGGTCTCCCAGTGTGAAACATGGACCACTGGAATTTTGGGCTCTTGCGGAGGGCAAACTGTGATTTGACTACCCACAATGCACAGGGTCAGAGTTCAGGGTTCAGGGGTCGTATGGGGGGATGTTGCTGGTGTTGCAAAGCTTTACTCATCTCCCTCCATTTCCGTGTTTACTGTAAATAAATCATCAAATCAAACACTTTTTGGTGAGTTTTGACATTATTGGATATAAATCTTGATCTAATCAGCTGTTAGTTTACAGCCTCAACCCCCTCAGAAGCAGCCTTCGACTACTTCCTTCCCAGATCACAGATCTCGTAACCTTTGCTTCATTACTTACACCCCTCTCCCATCCTCCCCTTTTCCTCTTTCCCTCCATGTTGCCCTGTTATGTTTCTCCTCTCTGCCCCAACCTGTGGCCTCTGGGTTTTGAGGAAAGGCAGAGGACGCCTTTGAAGACGGCGACAGCCAAGTTTGTCCGGGGCCACAGCCATGAATGCACGCCTTTGTCCGCCTCTCTCTCTCTCTCTCTCTCACGTCTTCATATCCTGCCCCCGATACACTCACCTCATCCTCCCTCTGCCCCCCACAAACTCACACGGACACGCTCGTGCCCTCGCCAGGGCCCCCGTTGCACAAATGACCCCGCTAATTATGTATTTAAGGTATTTGGCTCCTGTGAAAACAGCTTTGGGTTAGCGGTGGAAGGCGGTTGGGGGGGTTGGGGGAGGTTGTGCAGGGACGTGGGGTGGTCCATGGTCTCATGGCTATCATTACTGCCCAGCGTTTAATGTAAACACTGGATTAGGGCAGCGAGGGTTGATTGAGGAGAGGGGTGGAGGTGGAGGAGGTGGTGGTGGTGGTGGGGTTTGGCAAAGGGGTAGGTAAGCGGGTCGCCTGCGCTTCGGAGTTCTGGTCTCTGGTTTCACCCCTGGGTGGCAGTCCCTTGGATACTTTTCTCTCATGTGCACACACATCTCACCTCACTCAGGTAATGGTTTATTAGCAACACAGGAGAAATGATACAGCACATTAATATTCACCTCTCTTTATGATGTTCTTTTCTCCTTAGAAAATGAATCCCAAGTGTGTAGGCCTGTTTCCAAACTTTCTGGGTTCAATTTGAAACCTTTACTTCCTCATTGGTAACCATCATACCTGCAGTCCTCAACTACTGGACACAATATGATGTGGCTCAAAGTTTGAGCTCATTCATCCCCAATTTCCATCCCTTCTTTCTGCCACCTCTTTGCTCTCTTTGTTAAAATGTCACCTGTCACATGTCAGGGCCACAAAGAAGGATGGGGCCATCCAGTCGTGAGCACCACCAAAAAAAAGAAACAGCTCTGAAACCTGATCGTTTCGTTTTGGATCCCCCACGGGAAGGGGGCTGACTGATGCTTCTGATAAACCTGAGATGGACAGCAGCCTGCTCGGCCTCTCAGCAGGTTCTCATGCCGACACAGGACCCCTCTCTCCACTTCAGCACCAGCACTCTGTTTCTGCATCACGTATGATAATCTTTTACTTAAAGGGATAGTTTGGATGTTTTGAAGTGGGGTTGTATGAAGTACTCAGTGTATTACCTAGAGTAGATGAGAGTCGGGACGTCTCCAGTTTGGAGGAGCAGACAGGAGTTACAGCAAAGGAAGCAAAGCAGTGTACCGCTGTGGACGGGGTCAGCAGCAGAACGTATTTTAGCCACGTAAAAGAAAGGCAAACCTTTATATCTGTATCCCTTTAAGTGTACGCTATATTTAGAATATTTTCTCCAGTTTATCTTGCCGTCAGACAGCCGTGTTTCCAACAGGGAACTGAGGACATTATCTACGCCAAGGCAACCAGTCTCCATTGAAAAAAACAGTGCCTTGCAGAACACAGGAGTTGCTGACATACTTGCCAACCCTCCTGATTTTCCCAGGAGACTCCCATTTTTCATTGCCAACTCCCGGTATCCTCCTGAGGTCACAATTCTCCCATATTTCTGCTGATTTCTCCCGATCACAACCTGTTTCTGGCTCTGTACAGCATGTAAATACCAAATGTCGTTTCCTGGTGGAGGAGAGCTGCCACACAACGAGGTTTGAGTTGCGTTCGCCACTGCGTTGAATGCATGCAGCACCTAAAGTTGGACTTTGCTTGATGCAGTGAAAAGCCGTCGCGGTGTGGCCCAAGACACTGGAAATAATGGATGCATCTAAAAGGGCCTTCAGGGAGCGAGAGTTGGAGAGAAAAATAGAGAGTAGTTATTATTATTATTATTATTATTTATGCCAGAGGTCCATACAAGTTCACGTCAGAGGGGCAAATTATTCCGTATTCCTTTCAGAGAATAAAAAGTAAAACTAAAAGTATTTAGGCCCAACATAAAAATGCTGTTGCAGTGCACTTATTACTTTGTTATTTGTATTCTTTAAAGGTCACAGGAATGCAGAAAACAAAGTCTCTGATACTCAAATTTTCCTGAGGGATGACCCTAAAAGCCCCCGATTTGGTTTTGAAATCCTCCCTATTTATGATGTCTCAAGGTTCGCAATTATGGTTTGTTGGTCTACCGCCGCCTCAATCAGTTAGTTTGTTTGTGCTATTGTGTGACTGTGGTGAATCTGAACTAACCACCGAAGCGGTAGACCAGCAACTCACGTGATCTGCGAGGTAAAATTACAATGGAGTCTGGTTGCTTCGGTGACAGCATACTTAACGACAGAAACATAGAATGTATAGCTGTCTCATGGCAAGGTGAAGCCGTGGAAATATTCTAAATATAGCGTACTCTCACACTGATATTAATTTTTTTTAGGTGGCTAAAATATGTTTTGCTGCCGGCCCCGTCCACAGCAGTACATTGCTTTGCTCCTGTGTCAGTACTCTGTCTGTTTCATCAAGCTGGAGGCGTGCCGACCGTAATCTACTGTAGATAATACCCTTTGAATTCAGCAAAAAGACGAGGAATCACATTCTCCCATGTGGCAAACTTCCTTCACCACAGGTTAGCAAAAAACACACAGCAAACCGCACTAATCCACCCAACCATTTACTGGTAGGAATTAGTTTTCACTTCCTCTAAGTCAAATCCGTCTGTATCTCCTTTAATTGACTGTGCCAGTGTCTGTTGAGGTTTGAAAGAACCTGGAAATCCTCACTGACTGATCCGACTTGTACTCAACTTGTACTATTGGACTGGAGTGATCCTGGCGGGGGCCTCTGTCAGGTCTTGTCAAACAGAGGGAGGGAAGAAGCAGGGAGTGAAGGAGGGTGCGGCGGAGGAACTACTGAGAGCATAGAGGTCTCTGGAGGGAGATAAGTCAGGTTGTAATGGGCGCTGAAGTTTGTATGTGTTGTAATTACAAAGGGAGATGCCTCTACTGTATGTGTATGTGTGTGTGTGTGTGTGTGTGTGTGTGTGTGTGTGTTGTGTGTGTGTGTGTGTGGGATCATGCATGTTTTCCGATGGGAAGCCGGTTTCCCTTTGCACACGAAATAAATCAAAAGTCTACAATTATAGAAAGAAGGAGTGAGCAGTGTTTGGTTTGTGGGAAGAGAGGAAGAAAGCAACTAGGAATGTGTCACTGCTATTGAGGAATGAGGAGTGTGTGTGTGTGTTCACGTTCGTGTGTGTGCGTTTATACGTGTGAGGTCGGGAGTAGCCGGGCCAAGCCAACATTCTTGGGCAGCAGCATTATTAACTGTGGTGGAGCCATTATCAGTGTTTACTTTGATCCAACCACCATCAGAGGAGTAATGGACTCAGCTGAACCCGGCCCCTTTCAGCGGTTCTCCTCTTTATCGTGATGATGTTCAGGATGTTCTTTACCTCGTTATTATCAGCACGAGGAGGACTGGCGAGCTAAGAGGAGGCTTCATTAACATGCTGACTAAGTCGTGTGTGTGTGTGTGTGTGTGTGTGTGTGTGTGTGTGTGTGTGTGTGTGTGTGCGTCCAGCACAGACCATCTGATTCTTTGGGATGAAAGCTGTTGAACTTTCTCTGAAGTGAGCCAAACACAGAGGGCTCTCCCACGTCCCATAATTCAACGGTGCAACAAGACCACCTAGTTTTACAACCTTTCTGTAACATTTGTGAGGAAACACACACACACACATGCACTGCTCTCTTATCTTTAAAGCAACACTATTGTCAATAGACAGGGCGCACACACACACACACACACACACACACACACACACACACACACACACACACACACACACACACACACACACACACACACACACACACACACACACACACACAAAGACTTTCTTGTGCTGACAGAAAGAAAAAACTTGAGCTACGTTAACACAGGACTCTGGACCTCGGTGTGTAGTTTACATTGAGTGTGTGGGAAAGACTGAGGAAGCAGCCACACCTCTATCTGTGTGATGGGGGCACGATGAGAGCATCACAGGAAAGGCTTCACCCTGTTGACACCTGTTCGCAGGTGGCAGACACACCTGGTTCTGAAGTGTAGCTGCACAAGCACACGCGATTTCGTGTTTTCTTTAAGTTGAGCTTAAAATGACTATGTTTTTACAGTGCAAATGTGACTTAAAGTAAACACAGGAGACAAACAAACAGCTTATTGTAAAGTGAAAGTACCCATACCAGCCTAACCCCCCCATTTGAAATGGTCTAGGACAGGGGTGTCAAACTCAGTTTAGTTCATGGGCCACATACAGCCCAATTGGACCAGTAAAACCATTGCATAAAAATAACAACAACTCCAAAGTTTTCGCTTTCTTTTAGTGTAAATTCCTGAAATGTTCACAATTAATGAACAAAATCCATTTACAAAACGGTCGGCTATGACTTAAAAAGTAATTTATCTTCTCTGTTCTCAGTTCTCCTTGAATGTTTTTGTATTTTTCACCATGATGAGTCCAAGAGAGGCACCAAATATTATATTTCATAAGCACTGAAAGGTGCTGTGAACACACCAAGCACACTGGCTTCCCATTTACCTCTGTGAACAAAGAGGAAATGGTCCATTTTCTTGGAAAACCCGACACTCTGTGTGTCCACTTTTCTCCTTTTTGACAAAGACATCTTCCACCGAACAGTAGCTTACGCTTGATAGTGTGCCTGTATACGTAAGCATGTGGGATCTGTAAAAGCGTATCCAGCATAAGGCCTGCTACTCTTATTAGGACAGTGACACCCCCAGTGTATAAATAGGAATAACAGTGCATTTTATTGAAAAAAATTGGAATTAATGACTTCTCTGCACACTTCGCAAAGTTATTCAGTGGGCCGGTTCTGGCCCTCGGGCCGTATGTTTGACACCCCTGGTCTAGGACCTCCTCTGGCTACTGTATCAGTGAGTTAACCCTCTGGCAACCTCAGCATCTGTATTTTGGTGTGAAAAACCTTCTTGAACTGCTGCTGGCTACTGGCTGCGGACTTCCTGTTTCATCCACTTATAAGGCTGTGTGTGTGTGTGTGTGTGTGTGTGTGTGTGTGTGTGTGTGTGTGTGTGTGTGTGTGTGTGTGAGGTATTTACTGACGAAACACCCCCACACGCGACCGTCTTTGATGTGAGGTGAGGCTGAGAGGCCAGAGTCTGAGAGGAAGCCAGTTTGACGGAGTGGCTTTCTGAGGGAAGGTCACGACAGCGGTGGCGGAGGAGGGAGTGAAAGATGGAGGGACGGCGGGGGAGAGGAAAGACTGCGAAGAGATCTCTGACAGCCCGTTAACATCTCAGGCTTCACAGCGCCCCGTTTGTCCTCTATAAATAAGGAGTTTCTCTATAAACCCTCTCATCCATGCTCTGTTCCTTTTATCTTTCCTTCTCTCTGAGCTGACTTCATGTTGCTCTCTTGTTCTCAACCTCCTCCCGCTCCTTTTATTCTCCTGCTTTTGTCGCGTTTTGTCGCCTTCACAGTTTAAATCTGCACACACATTTCTCTCTGCTCGGTATAAGATGATGTCATCGCAGAGAGCGCAGCAGCTCCCCACCAACCCCAATGCTTTATATTCAGTGGTTTTCGACCTGACCTGAATATCTCTGACATGACTTTCACCAAAGCTAATAACAGCAACAGGATAACTGCTACCAGTGCTGCTGGAAGTCGCCTGGCAAAGTTATTGTCGCGGGATGAGAAACAGGCCCGGCAGTGGTCGGGAAACTCAGTGACCTGCATGCCAGTTTGACTGCACCGTTTATGAGTTTAATTCAGGTTCGGTCGTCCCCTCTTCTCCTTCCCCTCACACACACACACACACACACACACACACACACCCCTCTGTCTTTCCCTCTCTCTCTCTCTTTAACTCGCTTTCCATGAGCTAAGCAGCATGTGAACACCTGCTATTTTAAATGACATACTCATTGTCGTGCAGAGCCGGAGGTGTAAATCATTGAGGGCCACAGCGCGAGGCAGCCGAAACATGAATGACTGACACCTCCGGCCCGCTAACGGAGAGGAGGAGGGCAAAACAGAACATGTGCTCAGCGGCCAGGAATTCATCTTTCACTCCCCCCCCCTTCCTTTATTTAAGCTCCGCACAACAGCAGACACGCAGCTATCAAAGTCTTTGTGGATTGTTCGGTAGCTGCTCCGCGGTGTCTTTGCTGTGGTGCTGAAGTGTGAGTCCTGCTGTTGGATCTGTTAGCCGGGTTGAGCCTGCAGCCTTGAGCTAAAAGCTAACGCCGGCATACTAACGTGCTGATGTTCACCAGGTAATGTCCACCATGATCGCCATCTCTAACGTTTGCACAATAAGCACTGAACACAAAGTACACTGGAATGTCAATAGTTTTGCAGGTATTTGGTCTAGAGATGTCAATTGATTGATATATTTAATCGCCATCGATCGCAAATTAATCACACATTTTCTATCGAATTCTATCGATTTGTCAAGTATTTAATACTCTTATCAACATGGGAGTGGGCAAATCTGCTTGCTTTATGCAAGTGTATGTATATATTTATTATTGGAAATCAATTAGCAACACAAAACAATAAAAAATATTGTCCAGAAACCCTCACAGGTACTGCATTTAGCATAAATATGCTCAAATCATAACATTGTAAACTCAAGGTCCGTGTGTCAGTGTGTCAGTGTGCTGACTTGACTATGACTTGCCCCAAACTGCATGTGATTATCATAAAGTGGGCATGTCTGTAAAGGGGAGACTCGTGGGTACCCATAGAACCCATTTTCATTCACATATCTTGAGGTCAGAGGTCAAGGGACCCCTTTGAAAATGGACATGCCAGTTTTTCCTCGCCAAAATGTAGCATAAGTTTGGAGCGTTATTTAACCTCCTTCACGACACGCTAGTATAACATGGTTGGTAACAATGGATTCATTAGGTTTTCTAGTTTCATATGATGCCAGTATCTTCACTTTAGCTTTAAAATTGAGCCCGCTACAACTTAAAAATCACGAGTTGTGTTAATGCGTTAATGCAATATGTTTTAACGCCACTAATTTGCGTGAATGTGTTATTATGTGAACAAGTGGTGAGCGGCGGAGGAGGGAAGTGGTCTCCATAAAGAGCTCAGTAATCCCAGGCTGTGCAGCAGGGGGCTGAGGAGAGAACTCATCCTTTTTCTCGGCCATTCTCTCATTGTAACCGTGGACACTCACACACACAATGCTTTGTCTTCATTCTCTATTGTTACACCGATAATCACCTCTCTATACTTCTTCTCAACTGATTGTTGATTGATAAATAGCCTCAGTATTAGCAATGTATTTGTATATTTATATGTTATATTGCTCTTGTCACATACTGTATGTGTTAAGAAGAAAATAATCTGGAGTGCTTGGATGTTAAAATAAATAAATAAATAATTAAACAAATAAATAAATGAACAAATAAATAAATAAATAAATAAAAAATAAATGTGCTCTTTGGTCAGGATATTCAAATGTCATACATTTATCAATAAAGTTTGAAAAAGCTTAATTATAATAGCTATTTCATACTGAAATAAAGCTCCTGCATCCTAAAGTTTGTGGAATATTGTTTATAAATGCGTAAAAAAAGCTGAATAAATGAATTTGGTCTCTGGGAGTTTATGCACATTGTAGAAGACCTCACCTGGACCCTTAACACCACCTTAACACCACCTCACTGGCCTCCACAACCCATCATGTAGCAGCAAACATCAGGAAGTGAGCATCCTTATAAAAGCTTTCTACTTTGTATATGTGATGCATCTGCAGACTCAAGCAACATATTTTCTTTCATCAGACTGAGTCAGAGCTGCGGGGAAAGTGTATGTTGGAATAACACGACAACAACAACAGGGATTAAGTGTGATTGTGGTGAAAGACATGCCTCGGGGTGTGCTCTGAGTATAGTGCGATTCAGTTTTCTTTTTTTCCTCCTGATCTAATCTCTCCAGTATTCTTTTATTACCAAGCCTCTAATGAGATCACTCGGCACCACAAGTAAAAGCAGTGGCTTTGTGTCTGTGTGCGCGGCAGCGTCAACTCTATACCCGCTCAAAGTCCCATTAAAAACAGATTGTGCTGTTGCTCAGCCTGACTCCTGAATCCCATTAAAAACACCCCACAGAAGTAAAACAGTCATTAGTGAGTGAATCGGCTTTAGTAATTAACTCTCTCTCCCACTGCCAGCCATTGTGTTTATCGTTCTCCTTTCAAAAAAAAAGAAAAAAAAAAAAGCCCTCCAGGGCTCAAAGCGGCGAGACGCGAGTTCCTCGCTGACGTAATGTTTTGGTTTACCTTGCAGTCCCGCGGGCAGGAAGTGAGAAGGAGCATTTAGATGATGTGTGATAGGAAAACAGGAAGTTGGAAGTCAAATAAACAGAATTTTGGGGTAGATAGCTAAATTCCCTCAAGCCCAAACAGATCCAACAAGGGACTTCTTTGTAGCCGAGCCCTTTTGATTAAACAAAGAATAACACCACAAGTTCCCTATTTAGGATTACTGTAGTGATTACTGTGCCTGTGTGGTATACAGTCATTGTGTTTATTTAACAGATTTAACCTCCAGTACCTCAAAAAGTGAATGTAGAATGTGAAACAGAACCAAAATAATTATATATTGCATGTTTACATATCTGAAAAGAACTTAAAGGTCTTATTGAGAACATTATTATGTAGATGAATATTAAAAAAAAAGAAAATACAGAGATCTTTTAGAAAGGTGCAGAATAAAAGTATGGCTTTTCCTGAAAAAAAAATATTATGATTGTGAATTAATCATTTAAAAAATGTTGTTGGGTCCAGAATTAATGTTTTGTTTATCTCTGTGGAGGATATCTGACATTTGGTTCCCTCTTCTAACAAGGCCGAGCCAGTTAGTGAGCCGATAGAAAAACAATGTTGGCATCTCTGGGTCGTCAGTTAGTGCGGAAAAAACTAATAAATGTCTGAGATTGACAGTAAGTGTCTGGCAACGACTTGTTGTGAAGTGAATGGGATGGAACGGGGGAGGGAGAATGCCACATCTAGTATTTATTTTTAAACGTGCAACAATTTTGGAACGAAAAAATACATATTTGGTGTGCGAAGGACTTTACTATACGGATTTACAGACACAGAATAAAACCCGGAGGTAACGAGGCGTATAGTATAGATAGTATAGTATTCGGATTACGCCCCCTAGTGTTCAACGCGAGGATCTCTTTATGGATTGGATAGAAACACCGCCGCAGATATGGGAAGTTACTACTACATGGATATAAAGCAGTGTTTTTATATGTATGAGTTACTGTCCGTTTAGAGTGCAGAATGGTTCATACGTCTTTTAACAAAATAGTTCACAAAATTGCTAAATATGTCGTTGAACTTTTCACTTAGAGCTGCATTACATTCATCAATTTATGGCATTTTTAAGTTATTCATTTGCTAACTTCCTGTGGCCATACAGCGCATACAGTCTGTCCGTTATCTGACGCAAAAGTTAAATTTTTTCAACGTACTCGAAGCAGATTACAAACCAAAAAAACAAAACAAAACGGAAAGAGGAGTTTGCAAACACAACGGATATGACGGAGGTTCCCATGGGAATGAATGAACTTCCGATTGACTCGCATACGTACACACAGTGATGTGGAAACGAGGTGTTACTGAGTCCTCTTTAAGTGAACCTTATATCCAGGTGAGTCCAAAACCGTGTGGTTTTATCCCTCCTATCAATCTCAACATTTTTAATGGAGCTGTAACTAAATAATACTCCCTTTTATAACGCTCAAGTTTTCCTTTCCCCCCCGCCACCCTTATCAAAGAGCTGGCCTGATTCTGTCGGCGCTGTCAGTGCTTCAAAGGCCGTGTTTCAGAGAGGGGGCTCCATGACGTCCAGTGGCAGTGTTTCAAATCACCTCTGGTGCAGTAGATATAAAGATAGCATTCATCTATTGACTGCTTTATGTTCCCACTGTGGCACGGATAACTACCTTACTGTCCCAGGACAACAGGGCCTGTGTGGACCTTTGTTGCTCTTATGCCAGTGGCGCAAGTGTGCATTTCAGCTCTACGTTCATCCGAGACACTGACTGCTGAAGGGCTCGTGTGTGTGTGTGTGTGTGTTGTGTGTATATGAGAGTTAGAGAATGACAATGATATAGTATGTTTGCACCGGGGAAACCAACACCGCAACAGGAAAATGCTAATGTGTCTGATAATTTGATGACATTACAGGTTTGAGACATTGGTCTTAGAGCAAACTGGGACAATGGCTCTTTTTTTTTTTTTTTTTTAATGTCACTGAGCCTCCTATGTAAATGTCTAGTGATATGTAAGAAGAGAGGAGAGCAGGATGAGATGGAGGTTAAGTGAGAGAGCGTGAGAGAGAGAAAGTGGAGGAGAGGGTGATAGAGAAAAGAGGGCAGCATGGAGGAGAATAAGGAGATTCGGTGTTGAGATACAGGCGACTGGCATGCCCTGTATTTCAGGTATGCAATTTAATAAGACTTAATCAGATCAATCAGGAATCAGGCATTTTGCTTTTGCAGTTTGTTTTTTTTTACCTCTAACGCTCCAAAGTTGAGCTAAACTTTAGCGAGGAAAAACCGGGTCCCTTGACCTCTGACCTCAAGATATGTGGATGAAAATGTGTTCTATGGGTACCCACGAGTCTCCCCTTTACAGACATGCCCACTTTATGATAATCACATGCAGTTTGGGGCAAAAAACATCAGTTATTTGAATGCATTCTGGGGTCCCTAAACAGTCTCTGAATTACATAATTTGTGTATCACTGTAAAGCCGAGACTCTTTACTCTTTCATTGTAGTGAGACCATTTTTTTTAAACTTGACCTCACTGTATAAAATGACTGGTGGTGACCTCTAGGATAATCACAGCCTCATGAAACTTTACAGCCACAAACTAGAGACCTAGAGCATTCAGAGGATGGATGGCTTTCCTAGGTAGATTAACAATAAGGGGGTTACTGAGCAGTTTACACAACAGAAGTGCTCGCCATCGAATCGCCGAAAAATGCAATTCTTGCAGAAATCTCCAAATGTCAAAAGTTTTTGAAACCAAATCACAGCATGGCTTTTTCTATAGTGTTCTTCAAGGTCTTGGTGTCTTAATGTGGTATTCTGGAGGGATTATTGATCATTTTTATCATTTCTCGAGTGGTAAAACAAGGTTAAATTTAGCACCAAATCTGTATAACAAATGGTATCAACCCAAAAATTGCTGCAACAACATATAAAGCATAATAGAGCATGAGAATGACCATCATATACTTTGATTATAATGTTCTAAACCCTTATACACTTTCACAATTAATTTTAAATAATTAATAAAAATGTATTTCTGATATATGACTAGAACAACTTGACACACAGTGCTGAGCAGCATCTCAAATTAATCTTCAGGTTCCCAGCTTTCAGGTGATGTACACCACTTCTATCTGACATCTACTGTTGACCTGCTATCTCCCCCTAAACACCCCCTGTACCCTCCTAAAAAAGACAAAAACGGGTCTATTGTGGGTCTCAGAGGGTTAAAGAAAACAGCTGGGAGGAAGGTGATCCTTCTGCATGTATGTGTTGTGTGATGTTCATATCCTTGGTTCAGTGGGAACCTGTTGTTGCGTGAGTTGCTACAGAGTTGATGGAGAAGAAAGATAGATGAGCAAACAGCGGGCATGTCCACACTGCTCTCTCTCTTTCTCTCTTTACTCTTTCATTTTTCTCTCCCTCCATGTCGATCTCCGCCCCGCGATAACACACCACAAAGATGAGAAATCAAATCCCTGAATTACTGGCAGCAGCAGCAGCAGCAGCAGCGGCAGCCTTCTCTTCTTCCTTTCTTCCCCGTTCTTCGGTCTCTTTTCATCTCTTGTTCCCAGAATGAGAACAAACGGTCTCATCAGGCTCTGGAGAGGACACAAGTCTCTTGGTTGTGGGTGGGTTGTGGGTTGCCAGGCTTAAGTGCGGGTGGCATGTTGCCGTGTTAACGCTGCGGTTGGTGCTACAAGGTGGCATCGCGTGGTCTAATGTGCAAAGGAGTCACGTCAAGTCTTCTGATTAATCCCAGAGTTTCTACACACGGGGGTCGCTACACTGATTACTTCATAATACGGGGGGATTTGAGAGACTGACTGAAAGAAAGAGCCACTCCGAAATATACTCCAAGAAAAACAACTGGTGTCAGTTTGCATTCATGACCCCAAAAAACTACATTTAATCACCATGTTGGCTAAAGGGTTTCAGCCTTAGACTGTATATAAGAAGTGGACGTAGTCACCGTGATGTCACCCATACGGAGTGCCGTTCTGAAGCCTCGAGTTCTGCATTTTGGCCGTCGTCATCTTGGTTTTTGGCTGTTGCCATCTTGGTTTTTTGCAACCAGAAGTGACACGAGAGGGAGGAGCTAAGTACAACTGCTGGCTATTAGAAAGAATACAGCGTAGTTTGGTCAGAAATTGCCGCTATTGGCTACGCATGGCTGTAATCCGCCAGGAAACAAAACAAGTCGCATAGCTTGGCCATCTAATCATCTATGAGAGAGAAATGGAGAGAGGACTTCAGACATGTGTTTCAATTGGGCAAGTTTGAATGGTTCTTTCATGTCAGCAAGTATTGGACATGTTTCATGCTGTCCGGAGACGAAGACGAGCATTCACACGTTACGGAAACATCCGAATAGCTGATCAGTCATGTGAGTTAAATGTTCAATACCTCAGAATTTATTTGGCAAAGGCGTTTCCGTAATCCATTTAGCGCATCAACTCTTTCGATTAAGGCAAAAACCACCTCAAGCGAGCGTAAAAACGTTTTTTTTGCTCGATTGAGGAAGTTTTATCGAATTGTGCCGTTTGCATTCAGCTTTTCTCATGCAAAATGCAAATAAGAAGTACTACTGAAGCTTTGTTAGACATCATGTTGCTTCATGAAGATTCACGTGCATCTAAAGAGGGATAACCGGCGTGGTGAAAAGAGCCTGGAGGATTAAGGAGGTAACAGATGGGGGAGGGCGCTTGAAGGAGAGAAGGTCAACAATTTTGGGTGCAGAGACAGACAGAGAGTCAAGTACTGTTGTTGAGCACCTGTTTGTGTTGCAGGTCGCAGCACCGTTGAATGCTGCTTTATAAAATACGGCCTCCCTGACCTGCTCTGTTGCTAATAGCATGGGAGGGCAACAGATCGGTGTCTCTCTCCGTCTGTCTTTATTCAGTCACCAGTGTCAAGAGATGCTTTCAGTGGGGGGAGATCAAAATTGAAGCTTCCCCCCTTCTTAAAATAGATCTTGACAACAAGACCAAAAACAACAACACAGGAAGCAGAAACCAGATAGTCCGATGAAGATGTTAGTTTTTTCTTATTTCTATTCTGGAGTGTGTCTTCGCGTGATGAGAGATCAAAAGCAAACTTGTGCAGGCTCACTAGAGTCACAGAGGTGCCATTGTGCGAGTGCCCTTCCAGCGAGACTGGCTGTTTGGTGCTGGAGGGGGGGCCGCGTGCAGCCAGTGCAGCCTTTGTGTTGCCATATGAAACAAATCTCGCTGTCACAAGCCCAGGAATTCACTGCTGCTGTGAAATCTCAAGCGCCACGGACGGCTCCGCCGCCGTCGACCAGCCAGTGACCTCTCTGGTGTCACAAAATGTGAAAATTTCCACATTAACTGCCTTGTTCTTCATTGTGATATCATTGGCAGTACTTGCAGGGTGTCTCCGCCGTGTCAGCAGTGTGATTCACATCCCGTCGCACGGGAATGCACCGATGACTCGGCTTTGTGGTCTGGCTTTTTTCACCGAGGTGGCGAAATGACAGCATGTCTTCGGTGTTTCTCTCATCTCCCTGGGAGCTTAATGAGTTAGAGCTCAAGTGTTTTTTTGGTGTAAAAAATCCAAATCAGCAACTTTACTCGCATCTGAAAACTTCCCAGGGGGGGACGAGGTCGCAGCCTTTTGTTGTCATGTCAGGGCTGTGACGTGGAGCCGGGCCGGTCCACTCCACGTCTCCTGACAATCCTAGTGTCACCTCATTGACCTCTCACCTCCGACCCCTGCAAAATAGCAGGGGTCACTGTGCGACTGACAGCAGCTCCTGTTGTTACAAACAAGGCGACCGCGGCCGCGTACAGCTCGCTATCATTCATACAGATACACAGCTGTGCAGGGGTTTCCTCACTGACACACGGAATCACTCCACAATACCCGACATACCTGCTTAATCGCTTTATGCTCTGCCGTGACATCGCGGGGTTTCTCTTTGAGAAGTGAGAAGGAGCTGCTGAAAGCTCGTCTGGCATGTTATTTTATAAGGTCATTTCGCTCAGATTCCATTCCTGAGCGGTGCGTTTTTATGTCTCCGATATCCAGGTGATGGCCGCTCAGAATAGCTTGCCAGTTGCCTTGGCGTTTCATCGGGTGAAACAAAACTGTTTCCAAGTAGAGAAAGAGTGAAGGGAACTTTCAGGATGAGGTAATGAGAGAGAAAAGGGAAGTGAGCGCAGCTTTGTGCATACTGTTATAGTCATCGTATCTCGCCGAGGACTAATGGGTCGCAGTGAAGGAAGAGTATCACGCTAACGAGAAGTGTGAAATAACTTCTCCATCTTCTGTTTCTCTCGCCTCTCCTGTGCTCTTCCGCCTCCGGCCAATCAGATATCCCCTCTGCTAGTTTCCTCCCTCATATCCTCCGAGGGCCTCCTCGCACAATCTCCGCATTTCATTCCCGCTCTTTTGAGTTTTTCTGTATCAACCTGTTGCCTCACAGATCTGTCAATCATTCCTTCCTCTCTTTGTCTTGTTTTCTTTTGCTCGCAAATAGAGCAGGGAGAAGAAACGAGCAGAGTCTTCTCGGAGGAATTTCTCTCACTCCATTTCTCTCTTTCAGTCCCTCTTCTTTTCTTTTTTTTTCTCCCTCCTGCTTTTGGCTGCTCTCCAGCAAACGTTAACACCCATCATGGCATGCTGGGCATCGTCCAACAGATGCCCTTGAGGAGGACATTCTTGTCTGGCACAACTCCTCTTTTCACGCTATTTATACTGAAATATCTGAGTCCTGCACTGATAGTCGTACATCAAGCAACCAGAAAACCATTTTGAAAATAAAAAGGAAACACACTTTTCTCACATTACGTCAGTGAATGATAAAAAGCTCTCTGCACGATGCATTTGTGCAGTTAATATTTAGGTTTATTCAGATAAAAGCACACAGATTCTCGCTGAATTTTCTTTATCATCCTTTGGTTAACTTTATTGGTTATTTTGTTGACAACACACACCTCTACATTCTTCCCACAGAAGAGGAATGAACCACGTCTGGGTAGTGAGGACACAATGTACCGTTATCACAAAATGGAGAGGAAAGTCAAGGGAGGCTACTCTGAGAAGTGCTCATTGAGGAAAAAAAAAAACATCCATTAAGGGAACACTGGAGCTATTTCTTTCATATAAAAGAGCCCCATCAGACCGACGCTTTTGAAATCCACTAACCGTGCAGCTCTCCTGCTTCGAGAAGCACTCGTGAAAAGATCGGAGGGAGGAAAGGAGGGAGGAAGGGAGGGAGGGAAGACTGTGTTCAAACTGACTGAAAGACAATTTGTTTGCCTGGTTTGAGCTAATTCAGGCTCATGAAGTGTTCACTAAATATCATTCACACCATATAGGAGGACCTCGAGAATGTTTTTCTCCTCAGCCTAAAAGTAGCGCGCTCATACACACCAACCAAATGTATATTAGTTCGTCAGCTGGCCCTTTGGAAAAACATGGACTCAGCGCACTTGTATATTTGTCTTTGGTTTGTGCATGCTTGCTTTTCAATCCATACCTCACAGCCATGATTGGGTTTGAAAGCGACTACTTCACATGTATAAAATTAACACCTGTGGGGTGCAGAATGCCGCCACTATTGCTGCGTATCAACAGGATGGAGGCAAACAAGGAGCTACACTTGGAAACACTTAATACTGTCATCAAAGCCGGCGCTGGGGTCGGATGGTCTCACCGTGACGCTGTGTGAGTGGGACGAGAGGTGGTAATGGACAGAGGGAGTGGTGTGGAGAGGTTGATTGAGGACTTTGTGGACCAGAAAGCTCAGCACATGTTGGGAAACAGCCCCCCCCCCGATCTCCATTAAGTGAGCAAACATGCGTTTTGATGGTCGGCCTCCTGTGCACGCCTGTCCAGGGTGTATTTGCACGTTTACGCAATACCTACCGTCATCTTCAACAGTCCTATCTTGCATGGATAATAGTAGAGTTTATTTGCATTACAACACCTCCTAAAGGCACATCCTATACAGTACGTGCTGTATACTATATATTTTTGGGGGTATTTTTGCCTTTAGTTGACAGTAATGATAGGAAACATAGGGAGAGAGAACCAGTGTGACGACGTGCAACAAAGGTCTTCATCTGGAACTGAACCAATTATGTCGCCATGTATTCCATGCGTCATGTGACCCCCTACAGGTTTTAAGCATAGACTGTATATAAGAAGTGGACGTAGTCACCGTGACGTCACCCACTGGTTCGTGGACTGCCGTTTTAAAGCCTTGAGTTCGGCATTTTGTCCGTCATCATCTTGGTTATTTGCAGCCAGAAGAGAAGACACAAGAGAGGGTGGAGCTAAGAACAACCGAACGATGAATAAAACCATTTTTAGGCGACCAAAAGGTTATAATTAACTTTCATGAACTAAAAAAAAACACTGTGAAAGGGTTTAAAGTTCAAAGACGAAAACATGGACAGCCCCATGGTAGCGAAATTTTGACTCAATGATGGCACAAGATGAAAAAATCAGGGACCACCAAAATGATCAGATCAGTCATTAGGATTCATCCCTGGGCACGGTCGTGTCTAGAAGGGAGCCCGCAAATAGCAAAATCTGATGTGTGATCTGCAAAAACTTTTAAAAACTCTTGCCAGACTCGCTGCCCGACGACCTCTCCTAGCCTTAACCATTCGAGCTCAATGCCTCACCTTAATCTCGTGAGAGTTTCCCCAGTTTGCTGGTTCCCTTCTAGCCACTACCTCTGGGCATCATGGATAAGCTGTAGAAAGGTTTATGGAAATCCATCCAATGGTTGTCAAGACTTAAAACCAAAAATATTCAAGGTGGCATTAATGGGGGAAATGAGGGAATCAAGAATCATTAAGCTTCATTCTTTGGCAAAATTATAGCTGTACAAAATTGAATGCCAATCGATCTAACCGTTGAGATATTTCAGTCAGCGGGTGGACAGACAGACTGACATTCCCATCTGTAGAGCCATGCTGCTATGGGGGAAAAATCAACAGCAACTATCTCTCCAGGAACAGAGCCCTGTTACTGTGATAGAGAGTAGATTAAAGAGCAATATCTCCAAACCAAACTACCTGCATGGCTTCATACCTCTGCGGGTAAGTGAGAAAATATGTTTCATTGTAATTTGTGTGAATTGACCCTTTAACCTTATAAACTCCATGAGATGTTTTTCTGTGAACCCCAAACCAACAGTGTTTCCTCCTCTGTGATTGAGAGCTGAGAGGTAGACTGAGGAAACACAAGCTGTGTGCTTTTTTAACAGGGGTGAGGAGGGAGGTTCATAGGTCGACGAACTCCATGTTTGGATTTCAGACAGAGCACCTGTTGAGGGTGGAGACGTGTATTGACATTACTCAAACAAACGTATATCTTCTTATTACAGTATTCGTCCTGTAACTGAGCGTCAGTCCGGGCCAGATTTCCTCTCAGTTTAGACAGAAAGCGGTGAGCGTCGACGGCTTTTGGGTTTATCCAAGGCAGCAGTTAAAGTACAGGACCACAGGCGTAAAGCTGTCAACGTGTGGACACGGTCGTGGAACACAGCCTCGCCTGTCCCCACAGCAACTTTATAGGAATGTTTAACACCCCCCCCCCCCCACCACCACCACCACCACCTTAACATATCTGTCCTCTGTATCGTATTTTCCCCTTGCCGGGCTGCTTAATATGCAGGCTGCGATTTCCCCCCACATTCCTGCAGACAACTCAGGATCTTTCTAGAACAAAGACGTTAAGACTTGTTGGGGAAATCTCCCACTTTCATCTTGACGCATGCCCACCTATAAGTTGTTTCGTACTGATATCAGTTTACCCACTGGAGGAGATCTGCGCCGTTGATGCGAGCCACTTAACTTGTCTGCGTTGTGTCGGTTTATGTGCAGAGACAAAGTGAGAGGTACTTGTTGTGTGACAGTGTGTGAGATTTTTTTCCGCCGCTTTGAAGTGTACAAGATGGGACGGGCTGGCCTGTCGCCGTGACAATGACGGGTCTTTGATGTGTGATTAAAGGAGTGATGTACACCTTTATGTAATCAGCTCCAACATTTGACAGCCTGCATCCCACAATGCACCACTTGTGAGAGAGGATTTTAAAACATTGTTATTATCCTGCCTGTGCTTTTTGATCATCCGTTTGTGCCCTCCTTGTAGGCTGGCGATGAAGATACTGTACACAGTTACAGAGCTCGGTGAATGAGAGCGTCTCTGTCGGACAAATTATTGTGTCAGCTTTGCAAGATTAGTCAGGTGGGAGATCAGCGACTGGCGTACACAGAGCAACCCTCCTGATTTTCACGTTTCTCATTGCCCTCCCAGGTTTACAATTCTCCCGTTTTTCACAACTTTTTTTCCTCCCCTGATGCAACACGGTTTGAGCTGAGCTTGCTGCACATCACAGCGTGCAGCGCCCAAGTTGCGCTTTGCTTGACGCAGTGGTGCTCGCTGTCGTGTTTCATCTGAAATGGCTTTTAGTGGGTGGCTGTGGCTCAGTCGGAAGGTCGGCGGTTCAATCCCCGGCTGCTCCAGGTCACATGTCCATGTGTCCTTGAGCAAGACACTTAACCCCAAATTGCTCCCGAAGACATAGCCATCGGTGTATGAATGGGTATTTAGATTAGATCCTGATGGGCAAAGTTGGCACCTTAGCAGCCTCTGCCATCAGTGTATGAATGTGTGGGTGAATGCTGACATGTAGTGTAAAGTGCTTTGAGTGGTCGGAAGACTAAAAAAGCGCTATATAAGTCCAAATCCATTTACCATTTACCAAGTCCATTTAGTGAGTGACAGACGGAGAGAGAAATGGAGAGTACTAAGAGAAAGAAATACTCAATCAGGAGCAAAACATACTTCCTGGGTTACCCGTTTTTCATTGCCCTCTCCCGGTTTCCTCCCGGTTTCCTCCTGGTTTCCTCCTGGTTTCCTCCCGGGGTCACGATTCTCCCGTATTTCTCCTGATTTATAGCAAAATTTCATACTCATTTTTTTCCTTTTCGTTATCTTAACCTGTTTCTGGCACTGCACAGCATGTATAATCCCTACAGTTTCCACCCGGACGACAATAGAGCTACACCAAAAGTTGTTTCCCGACAGAAGAGAGCAGTCTATGCTCACGACACAGTGCAGTTTGAGCTCATTGAGCAAAAGATGAATTAAAACTGATGAATATTAGTTTATGCCAGAGAATCACACAAGGTCACACCAGAGAGGCAGATTATTCAGTTTTCTTTCCTGAGAATTAAAGGTAAAATTAAAATTTTAACATAAAAATGCTGATGCAGTGTACTTATTTTGTTATTTTCAATGTTTTCAAGTCACCAGAATGCAGGAAACAAGGTCTCTGAAACGCTGAACAGACCCCCACTTGGGTTTTGAAATCCTCCTTGTTTTAATGTCTAAAGGTTGCCAAAACACAAATGAAGCAATGAAAACTGATGAATATTAGTAAGTTTATGCCAAAGAGTCACAAAAGTTCACGCCAGAGGGGCAAATTATTCTTTTTTTTTTTCCCAGAGACTAAATCAAATTGAAAGTTGGCTTATTAAACATAAAAATGCTGTTGCAGTGCACTTATTATTTTGTTATTTTCCTTCTTTTAAAGTCACCAGAAAACAGGAAATAAAGTATCTAAAAACCTCCTCCCTATTTTTGATGTCTTAATGTTGGGATGCTTGGGTCGGCTGGAGGCAAATCAAAGAGCACAGAGAATGAACAAGAGCAGGAGTCAAACACACAATCGTCGCCTTGGTGGCCACACGCTAATCTTTTTGGGCTTTCCAAGCGATTACTCAGTGAGGGATAGGAAACACAAGAGTGCTGCCTTACACCCTGTGCAGCGTAATCAAAGCAACAATCATAACCCTTGCAGTCTAATAGCGCAGCGATAGCATGTGATAGCATCAGAGGCGGCTTTTTTTATGAAACGCCAGCCCGCGCCTAAGCCTCTCTATCAACATGGACATCAGCCAGAACCCGGCTGTGCGGCCACGCCAATTTTATTTCACTTTGTTCTGCAGCTACTTTCTCCATCCCCGTATTTATTTTCCTGCTTGATACTCTCACTTTAAAGTGGAGTGACACACAAGCTGGGTTTTCCAGCACAGGTTTCCTGTGTTTGGAAGAGGGGGGGTGGCGGGGATATAAAAACAGAGGAAGGGGTGAGAAGGTCACACGGAGAGACGGGGGAAAAAAGAGGTTGGAAAAGTGTGGAGGTTAATTGAGAGGTAAATCTAAGGATAGACCTTTCTATTCTGGCGTATAGAGCTCAGCCAGGAAGAGTAGACGCTACTATGGTGATAGGATTGAATAAAATAAACAAACTGTTAAATGAAATTTCATGAAACTAAACCATTCTTGACATTACTCTTACGTAGAACCGGCGGAGCGATGGGTGAGTCGTAACGAGACCCCGAAATAACAAGACAGCTCAGCCATGAAGTCACACTCCATCACCTATCCCAAAGACTATACAAACAAGATACTACCTGGTTTATCTCCTAAACATGGCCACAACACAGACGTCGTCAGGCAACGACCACAGCAATGGTATCTGAGAGATGGCGCTGGACTCGGAGACATTATCAGCTCTAGATGAATGATATCACACTTGACGGAGAGATTGTAGCCGCCAGGTTTGTGGATAGTGTTAAGGTGTTACAGCCCATTTAAGGAGGAGCACAAAAGGCATCTTTGTGCACTTCAAAGTTGGGAGAGATTGGGAACATGATGCTGTCCAATAACAACGGCTTTAAGGATGAGACAAAGTTCCTCAACCTCTAATAACCCTTGGAAATATTTTGGGAAGATGAATACCACAAAACTGGGAAAGTTGTTTTAGGGTTCAAACTTGGATCGACAAAAACGCCAGTGGCCTTGACGATTTATGTGACAAAGATCTCTAGCAGCCATGTGAATTGTGGCTCTTGTCTGCCAAGAACATTAGTGGAAGAAGCATGACAATCAAGGAGAAGCATGACATTGTTAAAACGCAGCAAAACGTAGAGGATGGGTCAACAAAGCATGTGACTTGAACACATAAACTGTTTATAAGAAGTGGACGTAATCACCGTGACGTCACCCATTGGTTTGTCGACTGCCGTTTTGAAGCCTTGAGTTTGGCACCATCTTGTTTTTTTTGGCCGTCGCCATCCAGTGACACAAGTGGATGGAGCTAAGTACAACCGAACGCTGAATAAGACATTTTTAGGCAACCAAAAATGTCATGATTAATGTTCATGATCTAAAAAAAACACACTGTGAAAGGGTTAAAGTT
>CAKAOI010052447.1:27641-71672 GCA_916701655.1 Sebastiscus albofasciatus
CCATCACCTATCCCAAAGACTATACAAACAAGATACTACCTGGTTTATCTCCTAAACATGGCCACAACACAGACGTCGTCAGGCAACGACCACAGCAATGGTATCTGAGAGATGGCGCTGGACTCGGAGACATTATCAGCTCTAGATGAATGATATCACACTTGACGGAGAGATTGTAGCCGCCAGGTTTGTGGATAGTGTTAAGGTGTTACAGCCCATTTAAGGAGGAGCACAAAAGGCATCTTTGTGCACTTCAAAGTTGGGAGAGATTGGGAACATGATGCTGTCCAATAACAACGGCTTTAAGGATGAGACAAAGTTCCTCAACCTCTAATAACCCTTGGAAATATTTTGGGAAGATGAATACCACAAAACTGGGAAAGTTGTTTTAGGGTTCAAACTTGGATCGACAAAAACGCCAGTGGCCTTGACGATTTATGTGACAAAGATCTCTAGCAGCCATGTGAATTGTGGCTCTTGTCTGCCAAAAAGCATTAATGGAAGAAGCATGACAATCAAGGAGAAGCATGACATTGTCATAACGCAGCAAAATGTAGAGGATGGGTCAACAAAGCATGTGACTTTTCCTGCTGACCATCAATTTTAGCTCCCTTTGACAATGACCATGAGTCCTCCAAAGTAAATGACAAAATACATTGTTTGCCCTCTAAAACAACACATAGGAGCGTTTTTCTGATCTGACTCCTCTCCCGGCAGGACGTCTGTGCCTTTCAAAACAAATCGCAGTTGAAAAATAAATCATTTTTATGATGTGACAATGCTATGGTTAAAGATTGGTTAGGTGTAGGCACAAAAACAACTCTGTTGGTTTAGGGAAACATCATGGTTTGGGTTTAAATGAGCTTCGTGACCTGACCTCATCCCTGTGCAGACTTTGTTGCTCATTAATAATGTCACCTGACTTCCTCCTTTGCTCCCGTCATAATTACAGAGGGTTTTGTCACTTGAACACATAAACTGTTTATAAGAAGTGGACGTAATCACTGTGACGTCACCCATTGGTTTGTCGACTGCCGTTTTGAAGCCTTGAGTTTGGCACCATCTTGTTTTTTTTGGCCGTCGCCATCCAGTGACACAAGTGGATGGAGCTAAGTACAACCGAACGCTGAATAAGACATTTTTAGGCAACCAAAAATGTCATGATTAATGTTCATGATCTAAAAAAAACACACTGTGAAAGGGTTAAAGTTGTAAGACGAAAACACGGACAACTCCCAGACCAGATAACGCCGTGGTAGCAACCTGTCAATCACAAGGTAGCCACGCCCTAAAGCATCCCCTGCTTTATGGTCTATTTGACTCTAAATGGGACCCATTCTAAATGAACATCATGCTGTATTGAAGAAGACTTGCTGATTGAGACCATAAACTCATGTTTACAATGTTTACTGAGGTAATAAATCAAGTGAGAAGGAGGCTCATTTTCTCATAGACTTCTATACAATCTGACTTCTTTTAGCAACCAGAGGAGTCGCCCTCTGCTGGATATTAGAGAGAATGCACATTTAAGGCATTTCAGCATTGGCTTCACTTTTCAGACTCAGAGGATGCCCACTGCTTGAACAGAAACACATGTTCTTTTGGGGTTATTTTCCCATCAAAGAGTTTTGTAACACAAACCTCAAATCAAGTAATATTTATGCGTAAGTCTAACCAAACCGTAACCAAAGAGGTGGCAGATCAGAAAATTCTCATATGACTCATTTTGGATGTAAAACAATGTATAATATTGTTTAGTTTGGAGGATTTGTTTAAAATTGCCTTTAGTTAAAGGCCCTGAGAACCTGTTTTACGATAGAGATGCCGACGTTATAACTATTATAACAACTGGGTTATTACTTGATCCATCTCAGGGTCAATGAAGGTCACACTCGCAGCAGAACACATTGTTGATGATGTGGATGGTTGGATATGTTTTTCTCATTCCCATCCCACAAACTCCCCCTTTCCCCCTTTTAGTTTACTCATCCAAATTATGCAGACAGCGTTTCCTCTGAGGAACGACTTCTGTCTGTCTCTCATTTTGCTGCACAACGGAGTTGTTTTTCCTACTTTCATACCCCACAAGGATGCAACAGTGGAACAAAAGTTTAAATGAACCAATTATAAAGATATTTGTGGTAATAATCTGAATAAATAGACGGGGGATATCGGGTACAAAGGCACCAGTGTCATCATGGGAAAACGATGCCTCTGCGGCGTTTATTTATGTCTAGAAGAGAGGCCTAATAATCGTCTGGCTTTTTGTTGGTATGAAACTCTTCCATTAGTCTTCAAATGTCAAAACACAGAGGAGGTATAACATTACCATCTACAACATCCGCAAGCAGAACAACCATACACACACACACACACCCTCCTCTCTCTTCTCTTCTCATGCCCCGACTTCCTCCCACACTCCCTCCTTTTATCACTTTACCAGTCACCATTATATGATATTCTCTCCCTCCCTCGCTTGCTCTTTGTTGCTTTGCCTTATGATACTTTCATACAACTTTTCTCCATTCATTTCTATGGATTATGATTATTGAAAATGTTCCCAGTCAGGAACTACTGTTCTGTAACAAAACCCAATGTCGATTTAATTTGCACTCTTGTGAATATAATATATCCACCACACTGCAGACGTTGTTATCCAACTTCCCAAATAAGTGTTTTCTTCCTCCTTTTTGGAATGCATGTGATATTCAGGAGTTTCTCCCCCGTCCTACGCTCCAGTTTGAAAGGAAAGGAAGTGGAAAAAGCTGAGGCCTACAGCGAGGCAAACACGCTGACCTGCTCCGAACAAAACTAGAAAGACACAGGAGGAAAACAGACACAGTGAGGAATGTCATTACTGTGCAGAAACCTGCTAATGTATCCTAATCCGCTCCAAGATATTAGTCAACACCTTGCGAGCACACAGATACTGTACAGATGGGAAGGTTGAAGAGGACATTTCTATAAATTACTCGTTAGAAACTTCAGCGGAGGAAATATCGGTTGTGTCTGAATCACTGATTGAGTTCAGATGGCAGACCTGTGCAGACGTGTTGTTGGTTAAGCCGTCTGCTAACAGACATAAACATGGTGACTTGCATGCCGAGGGCTCAGCTAATAGAAGAAACGTGTTTGTCCCCTATGTGTGTGTGTGTGTGTGTGTGTGTGTTTGGAAGATCATCTAACAAACTTTATAGATCATTATAGTCTCATAATAAGTAGAAAAGTGAGTTTTGTGACTTTTGGAAACAGAAGTCCAAGAAACACAAGGCTCATGCAACCAAACGTTGGGGTTTAGTGACTGCTGTGGATGCTCTTTTTATAGGCCAACCAGGAAGTTAGCATCGCTCTGGTTCCCTCGACAAAGAGCCAATGGGATTTATTCATTGGGTTTTAGATCATTGCAGAAAATAAGCTCTGTGGCAAACACACGTTTATGATGCTTACACGTTTTGTTCAACAAGATAATCTTCACAAATTAACACAACTTTTATATTTTTTGAAGCGTGAATGCAAGTTAACGTTAGGCTATAAACGAACTACACTGCGGTCGCATGAGTGCAAGTAGACACAGCGAGGGTGTGAAGGCGGACGAGTCGGCGTGATGACGCCTCATTTACCCGCTTGTTAGCAACCGCCTTTTTTAAGACACGTAAAGGATTCAAAATTCACGAGTGGGATATTTATTGGCAAATTTTATATCGTA
The DNA here is from genome assembly GCA_916701655.1 of Sebastiscus albofasciatus. Taxonomy (NCBI): domain Eukaryota; kingdom Metazoa; phylum Chordata; class Actinopteri; order Perciformes; family Sebastidae; genus Sebastiscus; species Sebastiscus albofasciatus. Next base: position 31,348 of record CAKAOI010052447.1, read on the forward strand.
GAACAAAACTTCAAAATCTCTTAAGCTTGTGTTAACCACAGACCTTATTTCAGGCATCTAACTAAAAAAACATAAAAAAAAAAACCAATTGACTTCTGGACGAGGGAACCACAAGTGCTAAAATGCTAACTCATTTCCGGGTTTTAGTCCTGTCGCACTCTATAGTGTATGACAAGGTTTTGATGGTTTCCGATGCACCTACAGAACTAGCCCTGCACTCAAAGTAAACAGACAAATGAAACAAACCAACACATTCTCATCCCCAACTCGTCACATACCGCCCCCCCCCCTTGGCGTCACGTTAGGATTAGGCAACAAAACCACTATAGTTTAGGAAATAACTACATGATTGGACTTAAAACTACTACGTTTGTACAGTGAAAATGAAACTGAATGTTGTGAACACGGGACACGAACGAACGTCTGATTATAACGTGATGCATGGGAAACTAACTGCTTCAACATTTAGGAATGGATTAGATTGGGCAAAAGCTGGCATCTTTTCACCAAAAAGACGGCAGCGACAGAGACATGATGGGAGTGCGTGTGACGGAGTGGCAGTGAGCTGTGACCAACACAGAAAGACAAGCTGAAAAAGGGAAGAAAGACATGAAGAAGTGGGAATGTGATAGGTGTGATAACATCACAACAACAGACAGTGTGTAACAAATTGAGAACAAGGGATGAAGGCAAGAAGAGTGAGAATAGAGGGCAGATGACAAATAATAACAACATAGTGACAAAATCAACAAAACAAATGCAAGTATGAAAAGGCAGGTAGAGAACACGTGCCAGGTTTTTTCAGGGTTGTAGTACTTTACGTTTTAGTTCACAATCAGCGTGTCGCAGTGTCTCGGCCAGTCTGTTCCGAGTAAGAATTGTTTACAGCTGTCGAGATAACATCAGCAAAACACATCTCTGGACTCACGCTACAGCCTCTCTGTCATCGCACAAGTACAAAAGTGCTGCTGTAGACATTACATAAGCCAGTTGGAGATGACTGCAGGTAGTGCATCATACTTCAAATATGAGATTGATGTTGTGTTGTGATGACAGCACATGGGAGGCCTAAAGGTCTCTGGTGTGAGTAGATGGAAAAATATTTTGAAACATGATCAAGAATTTCCACTCGGGGAATGTAACCGAGTACATCTACGCAAGTACTATACTTAAGCACAAATTTGAGGTACTTAGTCTTGAGTATTTCCATTTTATGCTACTTTATACTTCTACTCCCATACAATCAAGAGGGGATATATTTTATTATATTTTTATTTATATTTATATTTAATTACATTTTTTTATTTTATTATTTTATTATTATTTTATTATATATTTCGTGGGTTCCACGATTTAATAAGGTTGGACTGAAGCACTCTTTTGTACACCAGTCAATCCTAAAACTAAATATGGAGCCTAATCCCAGATCAAATGTATGTTGAAGGGCCCTGAATATCCTCTTCTGTGATTGTAATGTTTAAATGTTTGTATCCTTGTTTCTTGTCTTTGTCCTTTTTGTGATGTTGCAAATGGAGCTGCTGTGATGCAAAACTAATTTCAGACCTGTCTGACAATAAAATATTATCGTATTATTGTATCGTATATTTATTTCGGTACAGGTTTCTATAAATGGGTAAGTATTTAGCGGACTAATTCTGTCAGGATAACAGGGAGTCGAACGCAAATTGCAGACCAGGGTAATCTTAAAGTTAGCCCCAGAAGGGTAACCACAAAAATAATAAAAAAAAAAGTGATTGAAGAGGAGATGGGAATAAAAATGAGCCTAAAAAATAAAGGCTCCCCTCACTAAGATATTTAGATTGGTGCATAATGCCAGGTCAAAACTGAGAAGCCGGACCTCACAGACCTACTCCACTCTAACAGATTAAGATTGAAGAGCAAACGGATAACAGCATAGGTTCACGTGGTAACTTCTGCCGATACACACACCTCTACAAACAACAGAATGAAGCTCTCACTATCTGAGCACTGAAACCAGGGGTAGATATAGACTTCACACACCTGATCCTCATCAGGGACTCATCAGGGATCCACAGCTGCTCCTCCTCAGAGATAATTAACCCAACCCGCCTGCTGAGAGGCAAAGTTCCCCTCACGGTAATGCAGGATTTTTTATATTGCAGTATTGTGATCTTTTTTTTTTTTTTTTTTTTTTTTACTTAAAGGGACTTTTTGTAACTTTTTAAGCGTATAAATGTACCGGGTCGGGATCCCATGCGCGCTCACATATGTGCGCTCGCGTGTAGCCGGAGTCACTGCTCCTCTGCCTGCTTGCCTTCACTCACACAGCGCGCGCGTTCTCGCTCCACCTCTAGACGTGAACGCACGCTCACTCCACACTGCAGAAGAGTTAGTTTAGCTCTGAGAATATCTAGTGAATGTACAGTGTACGTTTGTGCAGAAATAACTGCTGCAGCTCCTCCAGACCAACAGAGGTTTCCCGTGTCTTGTGAAGTGATGGGGCTCTGCAGCGAGAAACGTTATCGTCTCCGACCGGGTGCCGGTGTCTCCCTGCGGGCGCAGTCGGGAGGTGATAACGTTTCTTTTCCTGCTTCAGCCCTGGCACCGACCCGCTTTGGAAAAGCAAACACTAGGATCAGCATTGATTCATGGAGAGGCCTTCGTCTGGTCAGCTAACATTACTGCCAAGCAGCTGAAATATAGAGTGATATTGTGGTTTTAGCTGACGTGTGTCGCCTCACTGTTTTGAGCGATGCTCGTTCATGTCTATTTAGAGCGAGCAAGCGTGAGCCCGACACTGACTTTCGTTGACTTAACGGCCACAGGTGTCGCCGTTAACAAGCAATTCTGAAAGTTACAAATAGTCCCTTTAAGGAAAGGATCTGATCTGAGCCACGTGCGCCCTATATGCATGGGTTCATCACTGTTTGAAAGCCTGCGGAGTGGTTTGGGCGTTTCCTGAGCGATGCTAAACTCCACTCCCAACTTGGGGCGGGACTGCTTTCTCTCTCTGTTGCATTCACAGATTCGGTTATCGATCCAAATCAGCAAGGAAATCGAGCGAGTCGGGAACATCACGGAAGGGTAACTCGTCTTTAACCTTCTCTCATAAAGCATGGATAAAGGTTACCGTCAGGGCTTCCCTGTTCCACCCCAATTTGGCAGCTAAGGTAAACTCAGTGGAGAACTCGGCTAAATTGGTGGAGCCCTGACGTAACCCAATAAGACGTTAAGCCGCTTCCTGGCCACATATGTCACGATTATAAAAATCCTTATTTCTGCCACAAAGAGAGCAGCATCAGAACAGACAGGAGTCTGCTTCTCCCACAATGCCATAGCCCATGAAAGAGCCTTGTCTTAGAGAAGAGATATATATGCTACCCGGGCTCCTTCTGTGCTAAACATGAAGGGTTGTAACTCAAACACCAGACTACACTGGGTGATAAATCCGGATGCCCATCATAGCGTGCAGATGTCGGCATGTATGGCTTGAAATAGGGCCGTGGGGTTGGAACTGGGGATGCGTGGTGGACTACAAGGTTTGGTGCTTGGACTTTAGGGCGCGTCAGTATGGGTTTCTGTAAACAGGTAAGTATTTCTTTTAGCATGTTGTCATGAGAAGCCTGTTGTTCTGGAGCATGCGCTCATGGGAGTCTAACAGGGCTCCCTGCACAGTGATAACCTGCCCGTGCGCGGCTAGTTGTGTGTTAAGCTCTGAAGCTTGATGATTGATGGTTGGCGGGGCCACTGCGTCCAACAGAGGCGGACTCATTCTGACGGGGAGTGCGACGCAATTGCAGACCGGGGGAAAGTTAAAGTTAGCCCCAGAAGGGGAGAGGGGAAACGCCAAATAAAAATGAGACTAAAAAATAAAGGCTCCCCCTCACTGAGATATTTAGATTGGTGCACACTGGCAGCAATACCAAGTCAAAACAGAGAAGCCGGGCCTCACAGACGTACTCCACCTCTAACAGACTAAGCTTGAAGAGCAAACAGAAAACGGCAGATAGGTTCACGTGGTAACTCCTGCCGATACACACACCTCTACAAGCAACAGAGTGAAGCTCTCACAATGAGAAAATGAGCATCTGAACTCTGGGAACCAGGGGTAGATAGAGGCTTCACACACCTGATCCTCATCAGAGACTCATCAGGGCTCCACAGCTGCTCCTCCTCAGAGATAATTAACCCAACCCGCATGGTGAGAAGCAAGTTCCCCTCACGGTAATGAAGTATTTTTCATATTGCAGTATTGTGATTTTTACTAAAGGAAAGGATCTGAATACCACTACAAAGTATTTCAGAGGACATCATTATTTAGTTGTGAAAATTTCAAAAACTGAAAAGCTACACTTCAAACAGATAAGGGATTTGACAGTTAAATGCTTAGATGCATTATTATGAGTTATATTCTGCATATTGTGCGTTAGAGCCCCTCATTTTCAACTTTAAACCATTTGTTTTCTTCTATATCAGGACAGATTGATGCGCTCATTGATCTTGAATAAACCACAGTCTTTCCTAACCCAATATGTTCTGCTGTCACGGGTCCTTTGCTTCACTTTTTTTTTCTTCTCATCCTGTCTCCACTCGCTTTCCATCCAGGTATGACATCTTCTCGCTCGGCACACGCAGGCTCTATATCTGTCTGCACGTTGTCTGTGGGCTGAGGATGACTTGGGGGAACTACCCCTCCACACTTTTATTACCTGAACAATTTTCATGTGTGCTGGCTGTTGCTTCAGAGCTGCAGATGAAAGAGATCCACGAGGTGTGTGGGATCAGCATGCAGCTTAAGTGTGTGTTTTTCATTTGACTTGGATATGATCCAGGTCTGTCTTCTGTCATCATTTTCTGTGTTTTTTCTCCCTCCTGTGTTTAATATGTTAGTCAGCCTGTATTTCTATCCCATATCTCCTCTGTTAGTCTCTCATATCTTATTTTTATTGGTCCATCTCTTTCTCCTCTATGCGGCTGTCTCTCCTCATCCTTCTTCTCTAACTCTTCTCTTTTTTTCTGGTCATAATCAGTCGTGGGTGTTCTTCTTTTCACTTAAATAAACTACACTTATGCTCCAATTTCTTCTGATTTCCTCCTCGACATGTTTTGATTTTCAGACTCCCACTTCTGCCCTGCATCATTTTTTTCTGCTTACAGTTCCTTGTTTCTGTCCTCCCACCTTCAACTCAGTGTATTATCACTTCTCTCTTTCTCTCTCCGTCCTGTCTTTGTCCTCCTTCCTCTATATTTGCCTCCTTTCCACCATGTCTTTTGGAGCTATAATGATTATCTGTTGCCATAGGCCTGGACAGAGAATAAGGCAGGCTAGAGGCGGTAAAGCCTGTTATTCTTTCCTCCCCTCTGTCTGGCATGTGTGGAGAATGGAGATTTGGAGCCGGCGCTGCTGTAATTTCAGCCCTTACATCTGAGTCGGCTGGCGGGAGAGGGAAGGTGAGCCTGGTTCTATGATAAGGGGAGGGATAGAGGTGAAAAGGGGCATTCACAACGTTTTGTTCTGCTTACAGACCACCTCGCTAACTTCTCCCAACCTTGCCGACACCCACTGACTATGATTTGGCCAGACGAAGGCGTGAATAATGGGTGCTGAGAGTGCAGAGCACATCAGGTATATTTATGTCTGCAGCATGTGTGAGTCCATGTTTCTGTCCATGCTTGCATGCAGCATTGGCATGCATGTTCATGTTTCTAATTCTAACTTTTTTAATAAAGTTTAAAAGCAGTGATCCAGTGTTTTTCATATTGCTCTGCATGCACTGCAATTTGCAGAGGATTTCCACTAACATTTTAATTTCTGATGGTCTTGAATCCAGACTTTTCAAAAGATAATGTCAGGTGCGTGTAGCCAAAATCAACAGCCCCACTTAAAGCTTGGGTTGGTAATCTTGGGAAACAAACTAGAGTAGGCCTACGCCAGATTTAATGCGGCAGTAGGCAGTATATTTTTAGCATCATTGGGAAAAAATTCCATAATAACCTTTCAGCATATTGTAATTCAAGTGCTCTGAGAGAGAAATAGTCTTCTGCAACCTCCTCATGGCTCTGTTTTCAGGCTTTTAAAAAATCTAGCCCGTGACGGGAGACATTGGCCAATCACAGGTCATTTCAAAGAGAGCGTTCCTATTGGCTGTGCTCCGGCTGGTGAGCGGTGCTTGGTATTTCCTCAACTTGATCTCAACATGGCTGCCGGGTCACAAACCTTCTCATTTTACCGCTAAACAGTACACTACAAGATGTTTCTGAAAACATTTGAGGAGAGAAATAGACATTACAGTAACAGAATATTGATTCATATTTGATCAGCGCTGCCTAGTTTGACTGTTTGATCGGAGTTCGCGAGTGATTGACAGCTGCTCAGAGACGGCAAGGCTCCAGCTCGGCTCTGATTGGTTGTTTTCCTCCGGTCTGTGAAATCTTGCAGATGCCATTAGGAGCACCGGAGGACACCGGAGGACACAGAGGCACATTATTTTTTTCAGATTACCTGTCTCCTGCACTACTGTCAGGATGACTGTTTTATGAAAATTACTTTTTTTAATCATATTTGCTCCACACCTCCCCGCTGCAGCATTAAAAAATTATCCAAACTAGAGCTCAGCGTTGCCAACACTTTTCCGATGAATGTAGCTCGCAGCACTCGCTGCAAAAGTCCCTCAATCTATTGAGATAGTGCATCAATTTGGCAACACTGACAGTCCGTCCCTTCAGGCCTCCCTCCAAAGCCACTCCCCCAAAATTATCATAATGAACGTAAAAACAAACCTGGCTATTGTTGGTACTCACAGCTGTCAAGCTAGCAGCTTGTGGAAGACTCACAATGAGGTAGCCTGATTGGAGGGGCTGCACTGTGAATGTTTGATCAGCTTCGTTAAATGCTTCGTAGCTGATGACTTCATATCATATATCGTTTTGATGTCCTTGCAGAGAGGAGAGTTCATCCCTGCCATTCTGTCGGAGTCCAAATCAAGGTCAACGTCATCGTTTAGGCAACTTTAGTCAAGTTGCTGTCTGCAGTGTGAGTGAATTCCCAACATGAATGCCCAGTATTTTCACGAAGGTGCATGTGTGCATCATGTGTTTAACCATTAGTGCAGGTGCGTGCTTTGAGTACAGCACCTGAATATGAGAGAAAAACCTCAGATTTCATCGGATCAAACAGCAGAACAGCTCTGGCGTTCCTGGGGTTCAGACTGGCGGCCGAGAGAATCCCAGACCCAGGCACAGGTGTGTGTACTCTGAGGAGAGGGGCTGTGTGTGTGTGACTGGTGGTGGTGGTGGTGGTGGTTAGCCTTTGGATGGTTGCCAGGTTCACTCGCCAACCCCCACACCTGGGCCTGGATTCCTCCAGGCAGCAGCAGGGTTTGCATGCAAGGAGGGAAGATGCATGTTGCAGAATAGACCAGATGATATGGGTGGCCAGGTTTGGGTCAGTGACCATCAATGATGTTTTAAGTTGAGGGTTAGGGAACGACAAACCTTTATGCTGTGGAAGATGTGATTCATAAATCAGGGAACCATGTGGGTTGCATGGAGAAAATCTAACAATAAACGAGGTTTGATAGGAACTGATTAGGGCTGTGAAAAGTGCCGCTAGTTAAAGGGGACCACTGCATCTGCAGGACGTGGAATGTGCGTCTGGCACGGTGCCTGAATTCAGGAAAACATCAAATAGCTGCTTCAAGGTGATCAGCCTCTCCATCTTCTCATCACACTAGCTGAGCTGTCGAGGATCTTCATCATTACAAAATGAAACAAAGGACAAGAAAAGCCTAACAGCCATTTTGAGCTCTGCCCCGACAAGTACAGTTCTGCTCCCCGCGACACCTAACTGATCCCTCCTCCGTTTACTTTTCCAGTTTAAAAAAAAAAAAAAAGTAGTTTCATATGCATACACCGAGGGGTATTGTAAGGCAATAGCAAGCTGGGTTTTCCCCTTTTCACAAGTGCTGCAGTGGAACATTATAAAAAAAAAAAAAAAAAAGCCCAGACAACACACCCTTGGCAAAAAAAATAAAAAAATCAGTTTAAAAAGAGCAGCTGAAAGGTGCATTGTGTAAGGTATTCTTCAGGGAGTCCAGTCTAATAATCACAGGGTTGGTGGGTTTATTTTCTAAATAAGACTTCAAGGAGCCGTGTATTAATCACGGCTCATGTAACCCTGTCCCCCCCGGTGGAAAAAACATCAGAGTGTGGTCAGAAAGAGTTTTACCCCGCCACGTCCGGCTCTCATGTCTCAGGACCCCCGCTTCGCCCCCCACCCCTCTGATGCATATATACCCACGCACATGCATGAACACATAAACACATGCTTACACATTTAGTGCGTTCTTGGAGAGCAGCAGCAGCGTACAGTACACACACAGGTAGTGCTGTTCTGAGGAGGGGTGTGGGGGGGGCTGAAGTGTTACCTAATGGCTGGATATGTGCTGCTGCATGTGAAAGGAGCTTTGTGAGGATCCTCTTCAGCTCTCGCAGTGCTTACCTCGTTACGCATGCCGTCATCTCTGAGTCAGGGGGGATTTCTGCGCGGTGCACCCGCCGGTCGGTGCAACCGTTCTGCAGTGGAAGGTTATAAATGAATGAAGCAATAACTGATTTTCTTTTGTGCGGTGCCACCAAAGCATGTATCGCGCCGAACCGAGGCCCTCTTGACTTTGTTTATTGTTAAGCCATGACGTTTCCTCGGCACTGCAGCCAGACATCTCAGCTTGGCCAGGGCCTGGCTTGCCACAGGCTCCACTGCTGGACAAGAGGCCTGCAATTATAGCTCACTTCAAAGATGCCAGTCAGTCAAAGACGGCATTCATGCATTTATTTTGGCAAACCCCCATCCACTCCCCCCCCCTCTTTCTTGCCTCCTCACCTTTCCAACCCCTCCTTTACCCTTCTTCTTCCTCCTTTCCCACCAACCCTCAAGCTTGTTTAGATGAGCGATTAAGGAGAGAAACAAGTGCAAATGGAGTTTGGTTTGGCACCGATCGCTATTGACACACAGTTTACTGAAATATCTCCCTGCATAGTTCCCCCCCTTCACCTAAATTTGGACGTGGTGGATGTCGGCAAAGATGAGGGGAGGAGTGGGTCTCATGTGCCCAAACAGGGAGGCTTTAGTCCTGGGCACAGAGACCGTCCTCTGCCTCCTTCTCACCCCACCTCCTCCAGCTGATCCAGAAATAAAACCCAAAGAGAGGAGGAGGAGGGGGTTTGGGCAGGAGGACATGTTTCACCTCAGGCCATCTGCTCCGTGCAAGCTATTAGATGTTCAATTAACATGGTAAACTGATAGTTTGCCATGTCAACAGAGCGCTGTATCGCCAAGCATCAAGTCATGCAGTTCCCCCCCCCCTCCCGTTTCCGAAACCACAAAATAGGTCTGTCAATGACAAATTTAGAGAAGTGTTTATTCACTGGCTCATTTCATTTTCTGCCAAGGTTTATTTGATCATGAGAATGCTGTATATGTAAGGGACTAATAATACTACTTCCTAAAAGTTGTTATTGCATGGAGGAGTGGGGCTTTAAAGTGGCCTGGCAAAGAGATTTGAATGGAGAGGAACAGCTGGTATATTCTCTCCACTATATTCCACTTTATTAGAGAGGCATTATCTGGCATATAAGTGATCCTATTTCACAAAATTCCAGTTGTCTGGCATCTGCTGGGTGAGACTTGTAAACTGTGATCCCGATCCGATCTGAGAGCCCAGGTTGGTTGTTCCTGTAACTTCATCACACGTTACAAGGCTCAGGGGCGTTGGGTGCGAGGTGCATGTGTTGTGTTAAAGCATGTGTTAATTTGCTCATCTGTGTGTTTTTTTGGGGGTATATGAGCATTGAAGGGGCTCTGAGTGGTATGTGCAGGAGTGTCAGTAAATGTTTGTTGTTAAAGCAAACCAGACACCTCATTCCCACCGGGCCGGAGCTCCACCGTCACACACACCACCCCCCCTCCCCACAGTGGAATCTGAAACCTGATGCTGGAAGTTGGGCAGCCAGAGTGATTAGGGGGACCCACCACGCTGGTGGTGTTACAGTTTGGCTCAGGTGTCCCATTCGTCACACCGCAGACCGGCCCCAGTTCGCACCGGCCTGGACCGACACCCCGGTCCAGGCGGCGCTGTCTCTGGTGGCGGAGTCAGGCGGGCCCCCCCCTCTCTATAGGAGCCCTGTATGGCTCCCATGGGTCCAACTTATCCATCCGTCTGCGCAGGCTCCTCTAACTCGTTAAAAAGCAGCACAGACCTGCGGTGCTAAATCATCAGTCTGTCACACACACATCATACACACCTGGTGGGACTTGTATCCCGGTAGAACAATAACTGTCACATACGGGATATTGTGTGGACACTGAGAAGTGGAGTGGACATTTTAGGCTGGAGAACAGAGAGAGATCAAATCAGATACACACACACACACACACACGCACACACGCACACACGCACACACAGACACACACACACACAGACACACACACACACTCCATCTTGGTCTGACAGCAAGAGGTAGTTACGGGTCAAAGCCACAGTGAGTGGGTCCACATAAAGGCCGCTTTGTTAAGACACACCGTGCACCGAATAGCATCCAGCGACACGGCGAGGAGGGAGAGGACTTAGGTATGATCAGCTGTTAACTGTATGGTGGGACCTTGCTGCTGTATGGCCGATTTAACATTTAAGAGCTAGACAGGATGTTCATTAGAGAAATCTGCAATGTCATTTGGCCTAGTCAAAACTCTAATTCAAGATATCCCTCATTCTTTTTAGATATTTAGAGATATCTGTAACTGTTGTTACATGTGACTACAAATTACACATTATTTGTAATCGTTTTATGTCTCCTTGTGGTCGTTTAGTGTCTTCTTGTGGTCGTTTTAAGTCTCTTTGTAGTCGTTTAGTGTCTCCTTCTGGTCGTTTTACATCTCTTTGTGGTCGTTTTATGTCTCCTTGTGGTCGTTTAGTGTCTTCTTGTGGTCGTTTTGTGTCTCCTTGTAGTCGTTTAGTGTCTCCTTCTGGTCGTTTTACATCTCTTTGTGGTCGTTTTATGTCTCTTTGTGGTCGTTTTACGTCTCTTTGTGGTCATTTAGTGTCTCTTTGTGGTCGTTTTACGTCTCTTTGGGGTCGTTTAGTGTCTCCTTGTGGTTGTTTTACATCTCTTTGTGGTCGTTTAGTGTCTCCTTGTGGTCGTTTTACGTCTATTTGGGGTCGTTTTATGTCTCCTTGTGGTCGTTTAGTGTCTTCTTGTGGTCGTTTTATATCTCTTTGTGGTCGTTTTACGTCTCTCTGGGGTTGTTTAGTGTCTCCTTGTGGTCGTTTTACAACTCTTTGTGGTGGTTTAGTGTCTCCTTGTGGTGGTTTAGTGTCACCCTGTGGTCGTTTTATATCTCTTTGTGGTCGTTTTACGTCTCTCTGGGGTCATTTAGTGTCTCCTTGTGGTCGTTTTATGTCTCTTTGTGGTCGTTTTACGTCTCTCTGGGGTCGTTTAGTGTCTCCTTGTGGTCGTTTTATGTCTCTTTGTGGTCGTTTTACGTCTCTTTGGGGTCGTTTAGTGTCTCCTTGTAGTCATTTTGTCTCTTTGGAGTTGTTTTGTGTCTCCTTGTGGTCGTTTAGTGTCTCTCATGCACAATAATTCTGACTAGTCATAATGACGTTTGAGATATCTGTAACTGTTATTAAGGATAGTCAAAACTCAATTACAGATTTCTCTAACTGTCGTTTTGACTCGTCAGAATGACGTTATAGATATGTTGAATAAGAATTCTGACGAGTCAAAACGCAGTCGTGGATATCTCTAATGTTAATTCCGGTTAGTCAAGCGTAGCTATTAAATGTTAAAAGGGCTTGCCATAGCTGCTGCTTACCTGGGAGGGAAGTTTATAACAGGTATTTAAAGAGCCGTGCACTCACATTTACACATTCTGTGAACCCACTCACGCAAACACACACAGTGAAACACTCCCTCTGGGCCTTCGGTGCTTGGCAAGCCTCCTCGTTCTCATCACAGTGGGATCGTCAAGTTCTCTTTGGTTTCTGTCCGTCCGCCAGTGCCGGCCCATACCTGGCAACTAGCAGAAGGGTGCAGGTCATAACTCTCGCACACACAAATACAGTCACTCACAGTCTTGTCTTCTCCCCACACGTTGGCCAGCGTCCCTGCAGGGCTCAGGATGAAGAAGGGCTACAATTTACAGTTTGCTGTCCTTGACTCCGCACTGTTTATTTAACGCACGGTGGTGTTTTGTCGCAGCAGGACTTGTTTTTTCATTCCTATTGTCTTCAGGAACTTTTGAATGGGGGGCGAAGGGGAGTAAAACACGTATTAAGTCCCGATTCTTGGCAATAATAAACTGTACAACATTAATACTTACATTATCAGACAACTTTAAATATTCTAATATCAAATAATAGCAATAAATACAGGAGCTGTTATTTGTAACTCCAGATAGCCATGGACAGATCATGAGACAACAGACCCCTGGACACACACATCTGTCCTACACAAAATTACTACAAAAGACAGAAGCATTATTTGTAATCGTTTTATGTCTCTTTGTGGTGGTTTTACATCTCTTTGTAGTTGTTTAGTGTCTCCTTGTAGTTGTTTTATGTCTTTCTGTAGTTGTTTAGTATCTCCTTCTGATCATTTTACGTCTCTTTGTAGTTGTTTAGTGTCTCCTTGTGGTCGTTTTATGTCTTTTTGTGGTCGCTTAGTGTCTCCTTGTCATTTAGTGTCTCTTTGTGGTCATTTAGTGTCTCCTTGTGGTTATTTTACATCACTTTGTGGTTGTTTTGTGTCTCCTTGTAGTTGTTTAGTATTTCCTTGTGGTCGTTTAGTGTCTCCTTGTGGTCATTGTATTTCTCTTTGTGTTCGTTTAGTGTCTCCTTGTTGTCATTTTACATCTTTTTGTGGTCATTTAGTGTCTCCTTGTGGTCGTTTAGTGTCTCCTTGTGGTTGTTTTACGTCTCTTTGTGGTTGTTTTGTGTCTCCTTGTTGTCATTTTACGTCTTTTTGTGGTCATTTAGTGTCTCCTTGTGGTCGTTTTACGTCTCTTTGTGGTTGTTTTGTGTCTCCTTGTGGTCATTTAATGTCTCCTAGTGGCCATTTCATTCTCCTTGTGGTCATTTAGTATCCTTTTGTGGTCTCTTTGTGGTTGTTTTGTGTCTCCTTGTGGTTGTTTTACTTCTCTTTGTGGTCGTTTTGTGTCTCCTTGTGGTCGTTTTACATCTCCTTGTGGTTGTTTTACTTCTCTTTGTGGTTGTTTTGTGTCTCCTTATGGTCGTTTTACATCTCTTTGTGGTTGTTTTGTGTCTCTTTGTGGTTGTTGTGTGTACTCTACTCATTTACGGATAATGGAAGACAAGATAAATGCCATAACATAGCAAAGCTTTCATTCCCTAAATGTAGACAGGGTTTTATCTGTCTACTGCTGGTAAAAGTTTAATTTAGGATATATCATAATAATAATAATAACAGCTTTTTTCTGTGAAACACCTCTGGGTCAAGAAGTAAACAAATGACTTTGGCTCTACAGCAGCTGACCTTTAACCCCCTCACACCCTCCCGTCACGGTCGTGCCTCTGGGCAGCATTGTTAATGGCTCTCTCCGCTGGTATGCAGAGAGCGTGAGCAGAACAGAGAGGATCCTGCCAACACAGCGTGAAAAAAAAAAACCTGGGCCCTCGTGTGCATTAGGCCCCGCAGACACCTAGGTGGTCCTGAAAAAGATGGGAAGAGAGGGAGACGGAGAGACACAGCGGTACACGGGAGGACAGAAGTTATGTGGGAGGGAGACTGTCAGGTTGTCTGTGTCAACAATAAGGGAATAATTGGCCTCTGTAGCCCGTGGGCCTGCTAGGGTTGGGTGGGGCACGGCCCTGGCATTACACACAATTAGGCCAACAAGGGGGTCAAATGGGGAGGCAGGGGAGGTCCCAGCCCTGTCATTCATGAGAGGGATGTCTTTGTGCCCCAGGCTAAGCCAAGGCACGGCCCGGGTCACAGGGAAAGGCCCTGAACTAGGCCTCTGTCTGGAGATGAAAGCTTCATGTGAGTGTCCTGCTGATCTGAGACCAGGCTGGTGATGCAAAATTACAGAGAGGGAGTTGAACATGGGTAGGTTTAAAGATGGACACAGGATGTTAACAGGTAAATAGGAGTAAACTGGTTCAATTCAAGAAGCTTCTTGTTGCTTTTCTTCATCTGCTTGTTCGTTCCTTCCGTCTTTCTTCAACCTCAACCCGTGAAATCACCTAAATCCTATTCAACAGGTTTTCGTGTCTGTGGTCAGGCTCTGGACAGTATCATCAGCCAGACGGCTGGGTGGAAGCGCACTAGCCCCTCTCTGACTTGACCCCCTCCTTGACCTCTCCCTAATGTGATAAACATTCCCAATCAATGGAGGAAACAGGGTGGAAGTGGACGGGGCCGTGAACATGACCTCCTGGTTGGCTTCAAACGGCCAGCGATTCTCTGTTTACACCTAATCCTCACCTTGTTCTTCTGAACGGGGAAGCGCAGCCAGAGATGGAGGGAGGTCAGCTAGTTCAACCCTGACAAGGCTGCAACAAAAAGCATCCATCTTATTGAAGCTTTCTGTCAAAACAATCTGCCAGTTGGATGAGATAAATTGATAATATTAATTATAGATGGCTGACTTCCTGTGGGGTTTAGGGTACAGCTCCAAGAGGCTTTTTTGTACGTCTGCACATGATACACATGCCTACTGAATTTCATACATTTACGTGAAATTTAAAGCAGGGGGCTTCGACTTTGAAAACTGTTAGGGTGCGCTATTGAGCCAATTTGCCACGCCAAAACAATAAATTTGATGACAGCTTAATTTGTTGTTAAATTATGACAGTGATAAATGTATGATGAGGAAATTAAGCAAGGTAAATTCCCTCTCGCACAGACTGATTATCAGTTTGTGTAAATAAAGTATGGGTGTTACATAATACCGGTTTCCTTTATGACTGCATAGCCAGACCTGAAGACTAGCTTCCATTCAGATCTTCATCATGTGTCAGAGCGTTGTTTATTTGGTCGCCCCTGCAGATGAAATTTAACAACTTTGTACATAATCTGCAAACAGTATATATCTAGCATCTCACATTCTCCCCGCCGATGAGAGCATATAGAGGGTCGGAGAGCGCTCCCACGTTCCTCATGAATGACTTCATGTAACGAGAGACGAGAGAGTAAATGATCTGCGCTCACACAGCCGGGGTCCATGTTTCATTTCTGCTCTTCTTGTTTTCTACAAGAGGAAGTGCTACAACAATCTAACGTCACAACAAACAATAAAGCTTAACCTGTCTACTTCCTTTTTTTAAAAAACAATTTCCACTGAACGCTCTTCCCTCACTGAGCCAGTTGGCTGTGCGTAACAATACCAGCGAAAGGCCATTTGTGAGTTTAACAGCCTGTTTTGGTCGAAAGGAATCGGTCCCCCATGTAACTCTATCTGTGACAGTTAATGCTGCATTACTTTACCTCCACCCACTAGACTCGCTCCATCTTCTTCACCTTCTCTCAGAACATTCTCATACAACGGTTCGTATGAAAAAAGTTCTTCCTCCTTTTTCGTTTGTTTTTTTCTACGAATGTCCAGCAACACGTGTCAATTTCCACTCGTTACATACAGTCTTTTCAAAATAAACTTCCATCTACACAGGAAACAACTTGGTTAGGTTTAGACAACAAAACTACTTAGTTAGGTTTAGGAAAAGATCATGGATTGGCTCGTAATAACTCTGGAAGTGTCGTTACTTAAGTACGTAAATTACGTGACAAATAAATCAACGTTGACTTTTGGTTTCACATGGGACAAAACAGCGGTCTCCTGGGCGAAAGTCTGGTATATTTTGACCTACACATCCACCCTGACCTCCTCCCTACGCAACGTTTGTTGCTCTGTATACTTCCTGGTTCACGGTCACGTGGATTACCAGCCCAGTCGCACAGCAGTTCGTGAAATAGTCACGAAGTTGAATGTATTGATTCATGTATATAGACATGAATTTCAAATCTTTTTCCTGATGGTCAGCATGAAATCAATTTGTATGTAATCCACGTAGTTGTGAACAGAGAAGTATAAAGAATAGGGAGGAGGTCGGGGTGGATGGCTGGGTCAAAAAACACCGGATTTTCCGCCAGGAGGCCTGTGTTTGTACCCCGTGTGAAAGCGTAACTTCTGTACTTAACTTATGCTAAATCCGGTTATTTTAACCCAAACCGCAATCTTTTCCTAAACCTAACGAAACAGTTTTATTTTAAAAAGACTGGACCCGAAATTGACATGTTGGTGGACATTCGTGGTACGAAAAATATGTTGTTGAAAGTCACGAAAGAAAAGGGAAATTCGTGTCAATGTACTCGAATCAAATAAATTAAATTTTGTGACTATTTCACAAACTGCTCTGAAACTGTGTTGGGATTACATATGAATTCATTTCGTGGGATATATACGAATTACAGTGCTACACACGGTGAGTCCAGCTTGCCCAGTAACACCATGCTCTCCTCTAGCTTCGCATACATTCAGTACAGTAATGTCGCATGCAACCCCCGCAGGAATTCACGGCTGGATGAAACAAAATATATGTCAGGGCTCTCCTTTTACTGAGGCCTTTCGCTGCTTCCTCTTACAGTTTAGGACGTGATCAAACAAGACAGAACAGGAAAGCGGGATAGCATTTAAGTGTATGCGAGTTGGGGGCAGTCAGAGTGTGTGTCCCTGGGGATGAAAAGGGGATGGGGGGATTGTATCTGTATCTCTGATCCCCCCCCCACCTCTGGCCCCTGGGGAGCAGGCAGGGCTGCTGCTGAGACCGAGTAGGGCTCAAGTTTTGTCAACGGGCATCAATCTCTCTTGTCTGTCAGCCCTATAACTCCCAACCCCTGACCCTGCCCCACCCTCTCATGGCCTGGGTTACAAAGCTTCCCGGATGGGGATTGGTTGTCAGGGAGGTCCAGCTGAGAGACAGTGGAGACAGTAATCTGGCCCGTGATGCCGCCGTGTCTCAGGAGGATGCAGCTCCTGTTGCTCTGGCCTGAACTTAAAGAAATGTGTGCCGGGGTCTTTTTCTGCTCTCTGGTGTCGTCCCTTATCTTTGTTCGTTTGCACCGATCCTCTTCTGCTATCTGCTACCTCTCGGTCATATCAATCCATTTCCCCTTCCCTGTCTCTCTTCAAGGTACAAAGTGTCTTCATCCATCTCTCTTCTAGCGACTGAACAGCCTGTCAGTGAAGGATGTCGAACAAAGAGGCTCACTTGTTCACTTGAGTCTGGTCTCTAAGAGCTCGGAGTCTGGGATCCTGGAGTCGGGTCTGTGATGTGTGTGTGTGGGATAAAGATATGGTGGGAGAAACTGTAGAGAGAACATGACAAACCACTTGTGGCATGGTTGTCTCATTGCATCTCCCTGAACTATTAATCCTCGCAGGGCCCTGCTTGGCCGCCGTTCTCTCTCTCAAAGCCTCTCTGGCAGTGAACGACCGAGGTCAACAATTCACCGAGCGTCCCCGCCGCATTCATCTTTTTCTTTCCGTCAGTACATTTTGGGGTGTTAGCCAGGAGACGGTGCCTTTTCTTATTTTTCTGGGGGCAAACAGAAGGCAGGTAGGGGTTGTTGGGGTGGGGGGTGTTGAGGTACTCCAGCTGTAGTGTTCCTCAAGCTCTTTATCTTTGTCACCCCCTGCCTCCCCTCTCACCATCTCCCTCCATCACTCACCGTCCCTTGTCCATCAGCGTCCTGCAGGTTCCTGATTAAAGAGAATATCTCTTTAATGCCTCCACCTCGCAACCCCTCCTTCCCCCTCTTACTCCATCTTCTTCTGTCCTCTCTTTCATATCTCCTCCCCTCCCGTGTGAGGCGGCCTGGCTCGCTTCCATCAGCTTGTCTTTGGAATCTGCGAGCTGAGCCTCGGTATGCGCCCGGCGTGCTCAAACTAAATGCTTTTCCATTCTTTTCTTTTTTTTTTTATTTCTTTTCTCTCTTTATCCCCCCTCGGATTTGAGAACCCTTGTCTTGAACATTGCTTTCCCACGAAACAGGTGGCGAGCTACGGTATAGGCTAGTCATGTGGGTCGTGCCTGGATTGAGAAAAAAAGAAAAAGAAGATTTTTGCTTTTATCTACAGCTCTTCTGTTCTCCGGTAGAAATTCAACCAAAATCCCCAGTCAGCTCTTTCCTGTGTTTGCCATTAAGATCTGGACAATACACCTGGTTAACACAACCCTTTGTCCCACGCTGCCCAGTGATCAGTGAGATGCAGCTGACGTCGGCGCCACTATGGCACTTAACGAAAGACTCAAATCAAAGAGCTGGGTGAACCTGTATGATGGTGCTTTCTGAAGCAGGAGGCCCTACCCTCATGCAGGGGCCCTCCATCATCATCAAATCATCGGTGGCAGCTTTGATGCCCCGTTCAGTTGATGGCCCATTGTCGCAGCTCCCTATTCACCAGCACCTGGGCAGGCTGGCACGGTTAAGCCTTTCTGCTGTGTTATCAAAACATATGCGTGACCCTATTCAGAGGATTGGATTGGAGATTGGAGTTGAGAGACTGTGTTTCAGAGAGCAGTAACGTGAACAGAGATGCTCTCTTTCTCAACAAGATGGGGGCGAGTGCAGAGTCAAATCCTCAAACTATTATCTGGTTACGACGGGGGGAGGCCAATTTCCTAATAAATGTGCAATTGCACAAGGACAGACTGCTTAACATTTGACTAAATCTCATCTAGACCACAGAGTAACCTCTGTCATCACGTTTTAATCCCTTTTCCTACAGCATTGAAACAAAGTTGGACCCAGATTTGCAAAGACCAGTCAGGTCTAACTCCGAGGTCTGAGAAGTGAAGCTAAAGTGCCTTAAACTTGCATTCTTTCTAATAGCCAGCAGGGGGCGACTCCTCTGCTTGCAAAAACAAGTCTATGAGAAAATGAGCCTACTTCTCAACTTAATTTATTACCTCTGTAAATATTGTAAACATGAGTTTATGGTCTTAGTCGCTAGTTTCAAGTCTTCTTCAATACAGCATGATGTTCATTTAGTAAATTATGGTCCCATTTAGAGTCAAATAGACCATGAAGCAGTGGATGCTTTAGGGCGTGGCTACCTTGTGATTGACCTTGTGATTCCCCAAACTAGGACACATAAGTACCGCACTTTCATGCACACACATATGCATGTGCTAATATGCACACACCATAGGCATTTTTATCAGGATGGCTAATTTGGCACACCTGTAGCACACTTGAGCACGTGGTGGCATCAGAAAGAAGGCATTATTTTCTGTGTGTGCATTAGAAGCTGTGACAATCATGGCTTATTTCACCCCCTTTTGTCACAGGGTATCCCCATCATGACGCTCTTATTTTTAAACTTAAGTTTTGAACCCGAACAGTCTCTATCAACTCATGTTGTTCACCACAGCCGCACACCTATACCTGTAAGCTATTAAAATAAAAAATGTGGAGCTCAGACAACATTTTGGCCAGGATGGAGACACCGGGTGAAAGACGGGCAGGATGGACGGTCCTGAGAGAGTTATAAGCGAAGCGAGAAGTTTTTAAGTGATTCCCAATTATTCACCTACATGCCTGTTGATGAGCAGAATGAACTGTGTGTAGAATAACCAGTCTAATCAAAACGACACGTTTGATGTGCACATAAGCACGGTGTGTGGCACTGACTGTAACCAGCAGATCTGCCGTGCCTGTACGTAATTGTGGCTTGACAGCGCGCAGCATCACTCTAGTTAGACTGCAGCAGGGTGCACTGTGCTCCGTAATAATGAGTGGGACAGTTCATGATAAACGTTTATGCAAGTATAATATTGTTATTATTTTTAATTGTGGTGAAAACCGTGACACTTTGGTAGTGCCTGTTGAAAACTGGGATATTTGACTGTTTTACAGATATTCTACTCGGGACACCAAGCTTAAAACCCGGGACAATCGCGGACAAACTGACGTCTGGTCACCGTAGGTCTGGGACATGTCCGTGTTTTCATTTTACAACTTTTTGCAGTGTGTTTTCAGTTCATGAAAGTTAATTATAACCTTTTTGGTCACCTAAAAAAGCCTTATTCAGCGTTCGGTTGTACTTAGCTCCACCTTCTCGTGTCATTTCTGGTTTCAAATAACCAAGATGGCAACGGCCAAAATGCCGAACTCAAGGCTTCAAAACATCAGTCCACAAAAACGACGGGTGACGTCGAGGTGACTACATCCACTTCTTAAATACAGTCTATGGTTCTAACATGAACAGATGAAGATGGGAAATGCTGACCTGACTAAACTGTAGTGGTTGTGGAGCACTTCTCAGCTGAGCAGGGTAGCCGTGGGCAGCAGCGGGCAAGACACCCTGGCACCATCACCTTGAGAGCGAGCCAAGCCCGATTTTGTCAGCTGTGTGAATGTGGCCTCAGACGCCAGCCAGCGTGTCCCCTGGGTGCCTCCTCACCTCTGTGGCCATGGGTGGGGGTTATGGGGGTGGGTTGGGGGACAGAGTCCTCCTTCATCACCTCAATGTGAGGATGGGACCAGAGCCCAGAGTGGCCGGTTCCCAGCCAAGTCCATCCCTATAGCTGAGCCACAGCACTGGGCAGAGCAGCTAGGGGGCTCTGGGCCCGCTGGATACAGTAAAGCTGACAGACCAGCATGGGTAAACACATGGAGATCTATGAAAAGGTGCTCAACATAACACACACGCAAGTGCCCGTGCATGTCCACGCATGCACTTCACACACCGGCGTCCCTAAATTTGTTCTGGAAAATTGCTGTTTGGAAATGATAACAACAATAATGGAGGCTTTGCTGTTTGCCCTCATGTTGGTCTTTCTGAAAATAGGGTGCGAGTGTGAGAGGCGGAGAGGAGCGGAGACAAGGCCGGTGGTTCAGCTCGGTGTCTTTGATGCGCCGTTGTTCCGCTGGCCGCCCTCTCCTCTCTGTGTAGACCCGCGGTTTGGCCTTGGCTCCACGACCCCTCTTCACAGCCCTCTGGTCCAACTCCACCACCGCAGGCGCACTTCTTTAGCACGTGTCAATATTAGTTCAGGATTATTTCTAGAAGTCCAGAAGGGTAGAGTCCTTTTAGAGATTACAGAGCTGACACAAAATAATGAGGAAGAATCCGAGGAACTGTGGAAGAGCCATTAATGAATATTTATTATTTGCGTTATGAACACGGATGATTTAACTCAGGCATGCTGTGGGCAGCTAAATTTGGGTGAAGCCACATGGTGTCCTGGGTAACCTCAGCCCAGAATAGCCTGCGATGAAGACAGGAATCACAGTGGTGTGTTAGGCTCCTTTGCTCACAGATGAGGATGGGAGGGATGAATAGAAGTAAGTCCTTCCAACCCCGGGGATGATCCTCGATAAAAGGCTTCACGTCTGCGTCTCTTTTCTGGGGAGAACGAACTGGGAAACCTGGGAGCCGACTGGGTGGTCGGGTCACTCACACCTGCGTCAAAGCCAAAAGATTTTACTGATTCTCTTCATGCTATTTAATAGCATGAAGACATATGCTGTGTTTAAAAGGATGAGCTGTATTTCCATGATCTCTGAACGATTCCCAGGTGGGATGTCCTCCTGGCAGGCCAGAAGAGTTTCTAATTCAATCGCAGTCAGCGATTAGTCACACAGTTCTTACTAAATATGCTTGATGCATTACAGCCAAGTCGTCTTCGGGGATCTGAAATCTTCTTTTTTTTTACTTGACTAGATGAGGCTATTCACTCCTGCCTCAGCCAGGCTGGGTTGGGTTAGATTAGACTGGAGCCTACCAAAGTAATTAAGGCTGAAATAAGTCCCTTTAGCCAAAGAACTACTTCAGCTCAAAGATATGCAATCCCTTCAGAGTCCCTGTAGTTTCTTTAAGAAATACTGTTTTACCTGCAGTGAAGGGGATTTCCCATCCATCTTACAAGGTTAAATCTATTATTCATCCATTCTTTTTAGCTATCTATTTTAACGATTCATCCATCACTTTTAATTGTTAACTGTTTATCCATCATGTTTGTCTTTTTAACCATTTTAGCTCATTCTTTCAACCGTTTATCCATTATTTTTAGAACAAGAACCATCCACGGTAACAGTAAACGCTCTGATAAAGTGCACCGGGAGTGAGGTGACGTAGTTTTAAGAGTGAAAGAGACACACCAGGCGGGTGGGAGAGAAGGTGGGTGGGTCCAACAAACACAAGGCTTTCAGCCAGTAGACCAGCGCTCGAGTCCCGTGCGTCACATTACATTCGGCTGTTCGTTCGTGTCCCGTGTTCACATCGTTCAGTATCATTTTCACTGTACAAACATAGTAGTTTTAAGTCCAACTATGTATCTTTTGCCTAAACCTAACTATAGTGGTTGTGTTGACTAAACCTAAGCAAGTGTTGTTGTTTGAAATCACAAGGATAACCACTTGTTTACTCCGACGGTAAAATGACGTTGGGGTATCACACTGGGCCAACAGTCAAGGACTCAAAAGTAGGACTCCAACACAAGGCAAGTATAATAAAACCTTTTTACTTGCAAAAACATTCGGTACAAAGGTAATCAGTCCAAAACAGGCAAAGGTATCCAAAAACGCTGGGCAAAATCGTGGTACAAACAAGCAAGGTTTAAAGCACACGAGGACAAGAGGAACAAAGGGCTGGAACGCTGACTGGGAAAGCAGACGAACTGGCAACAGACAAAGGGAGGAGGGGTAATCAGGGCCAGGTGGAACTAATTGGGGCGGAGCAGGTTAATCACAAAGGCGGGAAACACACAAGGGCAGGAAGAGAGGGATCTGAAAAGAGAGACAAGGTGAGTATACCAAAGTAAAACAGGAAATACTAACAAAACTGGAAACAATGAAAACATGACCTTAATCAGGCGTCAGTGTATTACGGTTTGGGATGAGAACGTGTTGATATACCACACATAATTTATTCATGATTATCCTGGAAGTATATGTAACACAGATTATTGGTATCTGTCTGATCCTTTGAAGTCTTGGCTGAGAATATCAAAGAGTTGAAATAGCTCATGAGGCGCTCCATTTGTCAAGCTAATAAATGAATGAAGCAAGCTTTTCCAGGTAAGGCGTTGCAGGTAAAGAATCTATCACTCCAGGGCGATGCAAGTTCAAAAGTTCAAGTACCACATGACACCCTGAACTGGGTGACCCGCAGAGCCACGGCTTTGTTTGGTGATTCACCAGCAAATGTCTCGCTATCTAACGCCATAGATTGGTCTTTTCAGACCTTTTTACGAAAGAATGGCGTGTACTTTTGTCTGTAGGGCGTATAACATGATGGCATGCAGCTATGTTTGATTAGATTAATCATTTAAGTGATTGTCGTGTCTGAGTCTGACAGCAGGAGAAGATGGGAGTGAGTCACCAGGATAACCTGACTGACTTCAGGTCTGTATTCAGCGTCATTAAAGAACTCTAGCTGCCCGACTCTCCATTTACTCTCCTCTTCTGCTGTTCAAGGAAAGAGTGGAAAGTCCATAAGCAGAAGTTGGAAACTACAACCACAACCAGCCAATGCACAGGACACTTATTCATAGACCGACACACACACACACACACACACACACACACACACACACACACACACACACACTCGGGGTGGGGAACAAGAGCAGCAGCAGTGGCAGTAGCAGTAAATTGGTACAGACATCCGTCAGAAGCCCCATGAGTCACACTGGAAAACGTGCAGCTCTCCAAAGCCAGAGTAGATATCCATCAAAAGTGATTGCGGCTGGTGCGAGCTCCTGCAAAAACACAGTTAGATATATACACACAATTATGTCCATGTACACATCTCGCACACATAGCAACACATACTAATACCCATGCATGCACCCGCACACACACACACACACACACACACACGGAGCAGAGTTTTTTGTGGCGTTGACGGTAAGGCAGTGGAGGGATGTTGTCCGAAGGGGAGACAGCGAGGCTGGGGGATCCGTGCGGAACCGCTGCAGAGCCTTCATGAGGCTTTTAAATTGCAGCTTGTGAGGTCACCTGACAATATAAACACTGCCTTTTTTTTCGCGAGTGCAAGCGACTAATTGAGAAGCCAAGCACCTGTAGGAACTGCCGGCGCGGAGCGGAGTGACACAAATAGATAGAATTGATCCGACAGATGATGTAATTTAGAAAAAAGAGCCTGAGATGTCTCTAACCAATCCTGCCAAAAAAAAGAAGCAGAATACAGTCTGATCCATGCGGGATAAAGTGTGTGTTTGAGGGTCAGGAGAGCAGTGATTCCCGAGTGAATCCTTCACTCCTTTTCTGTTCGACTCTCTTCATTCCTCCCGAACTGCACATCAGATCTCACATGTGGCTGCTATGTATCGCAAGCATGTGCTACACACATTACACTTGCAGCCGAATTATGTGGAACATGAGAGAACATAAGGAGAGGCCCATGCAGAGCTGTTCATTGAAGGATCTAAATAGCTCGGTATGGTTGTGGAGCTGCTGTCCATGTTCTTCAGGAGATTCTTTCAATAAATCATGCTTCTGTTGTTCCTGCCACCCGGCCAGCTGTGTGTAAGCTCTGCCCCTCCGTCCATCTTTAATAGCTTTGATATACAGTATGACATGACGTTATGAATATGTAAAAAAAATAAGGTAGGTAAAAATATTCATCAGTGTTATCAATAGCACCTTTAATGGCCTGATAACAGTGGGATTACTGCATGAGCTGTTTGTTAGTGAGTCATCTTTGGCCATTTTTTTGCTTTTGTCCCCTGGGCTCCTGCTCGCCTCACAGAGGACCCAACTGCTGTGTAGAGCTCTGTGTTGTGCTGCGTGGTCAGGCAGAGCGGCGCTGCTCAGATTCCTGAGACGTCAGACATTCTGGTGTTGGAGGGGCCAGCGGCTGCGGCCTGCGCCTCACACATGACCTCCTCAAGGTCAGCAGGTCAGATCCCGTGATAATCCTGTCCGCATAGCACCATGGCGTGCACAAGTTTGTCCTCTCCTCAAACTGGAGAGGTTCAAGTTGCATACGTGTTTGTACGTTGAGGGGTTTTTTTTGTGCTGTTTTGGATGGTCACTTGGAGGAAAACACACTGCGTGCTTTATTTGGTAGACGGCTTCCTATCTCACCTCCACGCTTGTGCGGTATGTGCACGTGCTAGAGAGCCTTTTATGTAAATACATGTCTGCGCATGCATTTACACTCACATCTTTAAATGTGAATGTGAGTGTGCACGCGCAAGGATCGAGTGTGCGATTTGTCCCAGAGGGGGTCAAAAGGCTCCACACCTGCAGGAGATCTGCAGAGAGCATCGCTGTCATCTGGAGAAGCGAGAACAGAGAGGGAGAGGAGATGAAACAGAGAACAGAGGGGTCGCACCGCTCCACCCCCGGACATTGTTATTTCAAGCTTTTCTCATCATATCGAGGAAGAAGGAGGAACAATGCGCAGCACACACACACACACACACACACACACACACGCACTGGGAGCAGCACAGTCAGCTCTTTCAGCAAAACAGAAGAAAGAGAAAAATCAAAGAGCTGAGAGGCGAGGAGAAGGAGGGACAGGGTGAAAGATATAGACAGCAGGGGAGATAAAGTACCTTATCCACAGAGGCTTTACTCTTCACTCCTCCTCTACTACTTTTACACCAGTGTGATGCAAAACATGCATCAACACGACCTGAGCTGGAGGCAGCTTTTTTTTTTGTACTCTCTCTTTAGCTTTTCCACCTTCTTACATGTGCCAGCTCTGTTTCACGGAGCCTGGGAGAAGTGAGATGGGACAAGGAGTGAGAAAACAGACAAAAAAGGGGAAAATCGTGTCCACCGTTGCAGAAAAATCCACAGACAAATTGTTTTAATTCTGTTGGTTATTCTCAATGTTGCTCATTTGCTTAGAGTGAATATATATCAAATTTACTGGACTTAAGACATGACATTCCCCCCCATGTCTCAACCTTCCCTCTTTCTCCCCCCACACACTACCCCCTTCTCCAGTTGTTAGGAAGGAATGCCTCTCCTGTAGATCTAATGGCAGTTGGGATGATTGATCAGGTGGCAAAGAGACTAGAGTCATTATAGGTCCACAGTCTGTGCGAGCATGCATACATTTGTGCATGCATGTGCAGTATGCATGTCACATACATGTGGCTGTGTGTGTGTGTGTGTGTGTACCACCGGCATTTGTGTATGTGCCTGCCTGTAAATTCCTTGTACATCCATGTGTGTGTTAGTGTGGCTTTACAGCGATGGAGACACCAGGACACTTGGCACCACACTGACGTGACCCAACACTCGACCCTGCGGGACGCCAGTGACATGTCTGACATGAAAGATGAGGCACAGACGAGAACATCAACGGGCAGCGGGAAAACGAAACCCTTACTTCAGCTCATTGCTGCTCTGGTTCCTTCAGAACTGTGTCTGAAGAAAAGTTGTTTTTACCCCGAAAAAAACCTGAAACAGAGACAGCATGCTCTCGCACACAAATTCATTTTACAGTCCGTGAGGTTTACACTGTAGGTGTGTTTTGTTCTTCTCAACACTGACCTCTTTGAACCTTAACAAATTTCATACAGAGGAGGGAAGAGCAGCTAAAGACGACTTCAGGCACTTGCGTAACAAACTACAAGAAGAAACATATCTGTGTGCATTTCCCTCTTGGGAACCGTCCAATATTGAGGCATTTTGATGCTTCTGCTCTTACTGGCTGCACTACACCTCTGTGTACATAGTGCCTCTCCGCTTGCAAGCCCTCGCTGCTCTGGCTTTTTCGTCTCGGTTTGTTTTTTTTTCTCAAAGAAATATTTGTTGGCAGGGTTGAATTAGAGCTTGAATAAACTTCAATAGGCTTGGGATTTTGGCGCGAAGCCACGGGGCTCATCTAGTGTTGGCATTTAACCCCCTCTACAGGAGAGCTTTTCATTCAGATGTTATCTGTCCAACAGGCACATGATCATGTTTGGATTACAAGAGCTGCGGCACTCTCATGATAAACTAGGAAACTGCTGGCCCACATAGTCTTTTTTTAACTGTTAATACATGGAAAATTCCCCTGTTTAGCTGACATCATGTGCGATGTGCAGCCCCCTGAGGCTATGTGGTGGTGGTGGCACTAGGGTAGGGTATACTGAATAAATACTTTGAAGCATGCCCTGCTGTGACTACCCGCCCTCCCTCTTTCTCTTTCGTCTACAATTGCTCCTTTCAGCCCTGTTATTTCTGATCCCTTGGGCAGTGCAGTTGGGTCAGCTAGCCGATCTAATGGGCCATCAGCTGAAGGGCTGGTAGTTACAGAGCAAAGCTTTATGACTCAGGTGCATCCCACCTACAAACACACCCGACGAGAGCCCGTGGCTTTGGCCAGCCTGGGTGGGAGGCCTGTTAAGACTTCCGCCTTCGACTCCGGCCTGTGATCTTTATTGCACGTCGTCGTCCCTCTCTAGCTCTCCAACACGTTCTCATCCTAACTTGTCACATACTGACGCTTTGTTAAACCCCTCAGCGTCACTTTTCGCTTGCAGTGAACACATGCTTAATGGTTAGGATAATGCAACAAAACCCCTTTAGTTAGGTTTAGGAAAAAAACAACATGGTTGGGCTTAAAATTATTACGTTTTCACGGTGAAAATGTGACATGACATTGTGACACAAACGAACAGCTGATGGTGAAGTGAAAGTGAAACGTAACGTACGGGACACAGCGGTCTCCTGGATGCAAGCCTTGTGTTTGTTGGACCCGTCCACCACCCGTCCTGTGTGTCTCTTTCGCTCTTTATAATATGTCACCACAGCACTTTCCCTGAGTGTTGACTGTTGTCGCGAATGGGTTGACATTGTAGTTAATACCACTGTCTCCTACTGCCTTGGTATCGAACGCCGACGGCCGTGACAGATCGTCGGTATTTGACGCCCTGTGAAAGAGAACTGGCTGAGCTCACCCATGTTTCCTGCCAGACTGTGGGCTATCTTAGAGGCAAAGATGCTAGAGAAGTTAAAGTCTTTTGCCTTCAAACCTGAAAAGGACCTTGGAGAAACAAGGGGGATTTAGCATTGTGCAAAATACGTATGACATAATATGGCCAAGACAGGGCCGGCTCTGGCCCTTTTGAGGCAAAATTCGGATTTGCCCCGTTCAACCCCCTGAACCCTAACCCTAGCCCCGTAAACCACAACACACATCAGACATCACAATGGTTTTAAGACAAATATTACGATCTTTACTTTCATAAATAACTTTATTTATTATAATACAAATAAACAATTGGTTCTTGATATTGTTAGCTTAACAGTGTTTAGTCAGTTTCACCGTAAGTTACACTTTTATTAACAAATAAGTGCAGATGAAAAAGTGTGAGAAAGAGACTTACAGGGGTGAAAAGTGTATTTCTATCTTTCTTTCTTTCTTTCTTTATTGTCTTTCTTATTTCTTTTTATAAATTTTTTAGAGGGCAGCCAGCGCCCTCCATATATGGCCAACATGCCTTAAACCAGCCCTGGGCCAAAATGTAAAATTTATAGGGTAGGGTTTTGCTGCATTGACCTTTATGATGAAATTGAGAATACAGTTTCCCATCACAGTGCACATGGAAACCTTCAAAGTAGTAAAGAAATGATCGGAGAATGGAGAAAAAAACTTCCTGCCAAGAGCTTTGACATCGTGCGGCTCAGTATTCCCGTGCGGCATGCTCACCTGTCGCCTCATACCTCACATGGTGGCCAATATCCATCATGTTTTAAGGATAGCAGGGCCCGGGGTGAGCAGGCAGGTACAGGGAAGGCAGTTCACAATAACAGGCAGCGAGGCCTGCACTGGTACAGCAAATATTGATACTGACCTGTGGGCGTTCTGGTGTGTTTTCAGGACATTGAGTGGTGAGATTTGAGACAGGGAAGGTGAGGGATTTCTACATGGTGCAACCGTTAAGGAGTCTGAAAATGCTCGCCAACTCCCGACCCTCCACCCTTTAATTGTGCCATACCTTCCTTTGGCGCTGTCATGTTTAGTTTTCCAGTCAGCTCCCCGTGAACCTCCCGATTCCTCCCCCCCAGACTCCCTCCAGCAAAAAGAAGAGTGGAAACTGAATCAATCAGCTGCTCTTCCTCGAGGTTTCCTTCTTGTTTGTGGAGGAACCGGGAGGTGGATCCCGGCGAAGCCAGTCAGGCCTCCACTAACACTGCTGCTGTATAGTCTAATAGTCAGAGAAGAGCTCCCACAGTCAGATATAGCTTTTATATGTTTACACAGGGTAGATACAAATCATTTGGCAGTCACCGAAGGCTGTATGCACACAGTATAGAGAGATGTGTGCAGTCTAGTTTACTGTTAGATCAGCGTATAATTCTATTCAGGGTGTAGACAAAATAATGGAAACACGTTGCACTTTACTTTTTCAGTTCATCACCGTTTCAGTAGGGCTGCAACTCTTTTCATTATCAATTATTCGGCTGATTATTTTCTTGATTAATTGACGGTTTGGTCTACGAAACGCAATTTCCCAAAGCCCGAGGTGACATCTTTAAATGTTTAGTCCGACCTAGAAGCTATTCAGTTTACAGAAGACTAAGAAAACCAGCAAATACTCATATTTGGGATGGAATTTTTTCGCATTTTTTGTTGATAAAATGACTCAAAAAATGTATTGATCAACAAAATAGTTGCCAATTAATTCTCAGTCCATTGACTAATCGTTTGAGCTCAACATTTTGGGTAATCTTCCCTACGGACCCACTAAAAAAAGTGTTTAATTTTTTTTCTACCACACAATAGGGATGTGTGCTTGGGATCAATAAGCCTATGTGCATGAAAGTGTATGAAAGGCTATTTTATATGGCAGGAGAAATAGGGTCAATGTTCTTCTGTGTGTGAGTCAACTTCCTTCACAGACGCTGTAATGGGAGCAACACACTTCCTCACACACACACAGACACACACGCACACACACTCAGGAATCACACATTCAGTCTCAGTTAGACACAGAATCACATGGATCAGAGCAGGGACATCACTTTATGGCTGGTTATCTTGCGCCATCTGTAGGTCAGAGAGGGTTAGTTCCTGACTACATGTGCTCAACAACCCTGTAACACCAAATATCCACTGCTGCTGTTATAGATTACAATTCTTACAGTCTCTAATGCACATTTTTGCACATTTTTAGATTATACTTTACAGTCTTTGATGTACTTTATAGATTATAATTTACAATCTTTTATGCATATTTTTAGAATTTAATTTGCAGTCTTTAATGCATATCTTTGCACATTTTTAGATTATAATTTTCAGTCATTAATAAACAATTTCACACATTTTTAGATTAAAATTTGCAATCTTGTATGCGCATTTTTAGATTTTATTTTTCAGTCTTTAATGCACTTTTTTAGATTATAATTTACAATCTTTTATGCATATTTTTAGATTATAATTTACAGTCTTAATGCACATTTTCAGATAATAATTTGCAAACTTTTATGCACATTTTTGCACATTTTTAGATTATAATTTGCAGTCTTTACCGCACATTTTTAGATTATATTTACAGATTTTAATGCAGATTTTTGCACATTTTTAGATTATAATTTACAGTTTTTAATGCACATTTTTAGATTATAATTAACAGTCTTAATGCACATTTTTGCACGTTTTTAGATTATAATTTGCAGTCTTTACCGCACATTTTTAGATTATATTTACAGATTTTAATGAACATTTTTGCACATTTTTAGATTAGAATTTACAGTTTTTAATGCACATTTTTAGATTATAATTTACAGACTTTAATGCACATTTTTAGATTATAATTTGCAGTCTTTACCGCACATTTTTAGATTATATTTACAGATTTTAATACACATTTTTAGATTATAATTTACAGACTTTAATGCACATTCTTTCCAAGTATGTATATACTTGGCAAAAAAACCTGATTCTGATTGTGAATACTCTCAGACATTTTTAATCCATCCTGAGACTAAAGTCTGTCACAATCGATGTCCATTTCTTTCCAATAACTCTCTGTTGCGATAACAGATACTCCTCCATCACCTCTGCACCAGTGTGAAGTAAAGATGTTGCCTATGAGTGCAAATGCATGAGTACGGTACTGTGTGTGTCTCTCTTTCCATTTGTCTGTCAACATTGTGTGCGAAAGAGAGAGAGGCAGCATTCACGCTGGGTCTTCCTGGCCTTTGCACCACTCCCACCCTCAATAGTTAGCAGCTTCACAGCAAGATTTAATTTTTCCTAAAACATTTACCGGGGCAGATTGGAAAGTTTTAAATAAACCCAAATGAATACAAACTCAGTCTTGCCTATAAAACAAGGATTTCTCTGAGAGCGCAAAAGCCAACACTTTGTCTTTTGTGTGCTCCATTCAGCAGTAAAGTTCCATACGCCTCCATTTATGTTTCCCCACTCTGAATAATTTTGGATTTGTTTTCTGTGTTAACGACAGGAGGGAGGGAATGACAAGAGAGGAGAAAAAGGTCAGGGTATGAATGGGCTTCTTAAATACTTTGCTTATAGCTACACTGCTTAAAACGTGTTCTCTTGCCCTAAAAGTGTGTTTTGACTTTGACGGATTTACCTCTTTTAATAGCCCTTAATAATGTGTCACATTCTGGCTGTTCATGAGGAACATTGGGATCCCTCTCACTCTCTCTTTTCCCTTTCCTTACCTCTCTCTCCATCTTGCCATTCCTTCCCTTATCCGTGTGCCAGCGTAGAAGCTTAATAAAACCATCACTCATGAGGACTCATTGAGGAGGCCGACAGCTTGGCAAATTCAGGGAAGCTTTTCATTGTGATGTGATGTGATGTGCTGCATGGTGGGGACCATACAACAGATCTCAGCGAGCCCTTACCAGAAAAAAGTTTATTCAATTGTACTCTTAGTATACTTCTTTAAAACTTAAAATAAGAGAGTATACTTTCAATTTACTTTTCATGTACTTATCAGAGATATACTTAACAAAAGTATACATAAGTTTACTTGGCTCATACTGACAAGTACACAGAGAAGTATACTTGGCTTATAGGCCTACTTAATCTTTTGATCAAGATGTACTTAAGAAAAGTATAATTAAGTATTCTTGCCCTAGAGGCCTACAGAAAGGTATACTTGGCTTGTAGTTGTGCTTACTTTTTGA
Source organism: Sebastiscus albofasciatus (assembly GCA_916701655.1). Taxonomy (NCBI): domain Eukaryota; kingdom Metazoa; phylum Chordata; class Actinopteri; order Perciformes; family Sebastidae; genus Sebastiscus; species Sebastiscus albofasciatus. The sequence goes on from CAKAOI010052447.1 coordinate 63,487, forward strand.
TAGAGTATCCTATGGCCTTAGGCAAAACGTATTGTGCCCTAAAGCTTAAACTATTAGTGGACTTATTGATTAGTCGATTGACAGGATATTAATCTGCAACAATATTGATAATTGATTAATCATTTCAATAATTTGTACCGATGCTAGCAGTGTGGCTCAAGGACAACTATTAGATGGATTGCCATAACATTTTGTGCAGGTAAGCCTACTTATGGTGCCAAGAGGATGGATTTAAACTAGCTATATCATCAGATCTACATCTTAATTTGTCATATACTTTGGTTTGCAACTTCCACATTTAAATGTTATATTACAACCAGTTCATTTTGGTAATTTAAACGATTTATAATGCATTTAAAACAAGAAACCGTTAAAAACATAGACAGTAGGATAAATGTTTACTCTTGTTTTAATGAAGTCAATTGAAATTCAAATAGTTTGTTCTCTATCTATTCACTTAAAAAGCAAAATATAACAGACATTTCTTTTATTGTTTAGACCGCACACATTCCAAACGTGTCCCAGTTTGTTTCCTGATGCATTGCAAGGAATATATAGGCTAAAACATGTATATCTAGGCTACTTCGTTGCATTGTATTGTCCTCATTCACGCCTTCATCACCTCCCGTCTGGACTACTGTAATGGGTTCTCACCCACACTAGGGCCTCGCAGCACATCACCCCTACACTCATCCGTCTTCACTGGCTTCCAATCAAGTCCCGCATCAACTATAAACTCCTCATTCTCACATACAAATCCCTCCATGCCCCTCAGTACCTAACCGATCTTCTCCACCCCTGCATCCCATCCCGGACACTACGATCTTCTGACACTAGTGTGCTCTCCACCCCCCACACCCGACTGAGAACATTTGGCGACAGTGCCTTCAGCGTCGCGGCCCCCGCCCTGAACTGTTTGTCAGACCAAACAAGAAACCTGAAAATATCATCATGGACTCTGGAAACTGGAAACTGGAAACAATTAGTAGACTTACAACCACTTACTGTTGTGCCAGTCAGAAAAGTTTTGTGTGACCAATATTCGTTGATTTTTACACTCCCATCTGCTTGTATTGTCTGTGTAGCTGGCTATAGTATCTCTCTATAATGTTATCAGAGGTGAGAAGTTAGAAGTAAAACTGCCTGTCTTAAGGATGTGCAGGGTAAACATTACTCTAAAATATGTGTCTGATAAAATAAACACAGCACAGTCAATTGTGTCTATTTCCATAGCTGGGAAGAGGGAACTCTACCCCACTGCACCTGTTTCTCCCTTCCTGCTCCCCGTCACACTCTTTTGAGCCCAGCTACAAATTAAAATTCCTCCCTGACAGATTTAGGGAAATCAAAAACCCTAAGCCAAAAGTTTTTTTTATCCTCTCCTGAAGGAGGGGAGGCAAGACAATAGTGGGTGAGAGGTCTGGCACGATTAGGCCCAGCTATAGTGTGGTTCACGGACGTCAGAGTGAGCGTTGAGTCACTAAAAAGACAGGAAGAGAATGATGTGGTGCTACCTTCAGAAAAACCAAAGCCAAATTCTCTTCTGCCAATCACAACCATGTAATGCAATGTGAGATGAGAGCTGCCAAACACAGGATGCAGCGTCTGAACCCTGTTATTGAAATAATCTACCGCTAATCCACTCCATTTATTTCCCCAACAGTGGAGGAATTTCGTTTTAACAGCTCAATATGGGCTCACAGTACAAACTTGACAGCTGATAGCAAAATCCAAAAGCAGTGGGCATGAGAGAACATTATAAACGTATCCCGGGATGGTCATAATTGTGTGGTGTGGCTGTACGAAAGCCACATGCGTAGCCGTGCTGGTGGCGTGAGAGAGGAAATCACAGGCGACAGAGCAGGATATGGAACTTGTCTCACCACGCCTGGTGGCAGATGAGCCCGCTGCCTGAGCTCTCACGCTGGTGAGACGCGGCCGCAGACGGCATTCAAGCCACAAGGCGCAGCATCAAGCGCTTCATAGTTTGTCAGAAATCTGTCATCACCTTTTGTGTAACGTAGCATCCTTGCTGGCAGTCTGGCTGGAAGTGGAGAGAGGAGAGCCAGCAGGGCCTGCACGTATTTCACAGTGTTAATTAATCAATCAGTCTTCCAGAAAGTCTTCCACCAGTTTGTTGAATTCATCAGCCTTCTGCTGGTGGAGAACGTGATCACACTCTGGCATCAGGTGTAATCTAGATTTGGGACACAAGAAGGGGTATATACGTCATTTGTGTTGTTTTCTTGTTTCCTATAGTATTGACGTTTTCCCAGTAAACTTTCTGTAAATGTGTGTGTGGTCTCACTGTGATCCCTTGATGTTTTTGAGGAGACAGTGTGGTTGCTGGATGGTCGTCGTGTGGTCTTTCTCTCCATGGATGATGAGGGTTGGACAGCTGATCAGGGGTTATTAGAACATAACAAATGTAAGGAGCATCTCAAATGTATTCTTCATTTGTTCCTTGTGTATAAAAGTAGTAGAGATCTTGTGGCAGAAATACATCTCTTCTAGGGCTGGAACTATACACCTATCTTCCGATTTGTTACTATCAGGATACCTTGGTGCCGATTCGATATGTATTGTGATTCTACAAGTACTGTGATTCAATATTATGAATTATTGGGATTTTTCTTAACTTTTTTAACACTAGACCATGGGAAAAAGTTGAATCATACACTTCTGGGGACTTTTACTTCGGAAAAATATCTAAATTAATACAGTAAAAATTGTTTAATTTTCAGCATCTATGTAGTCAGAGATGTCCTGAAGTGAAATATATCATTGTCAGGCATTATTTATTAAGACATTTCCCTCAATAATTAGTGGCATTTTATTTTATTTTCCAAGGGACGTGCAATGTTTTGTACTTCTGGTGAATATGATCCAATCAATCTTATTTCCATATATGTTCTGTATATACAGTTCCCTTTGTTAACACCTGAAAACCGGACGTAGTCACACGAGTATACTTCCGCTAACTTCTCCAAGGTCGTCTCCAGCTCTCCCTTCAGCTCCATTCTCTTTATACATCCATGGTCAGCTCCATCTGGGCCGTTTGAATGCATTTAGCATAAATGTCAGTATATGGGTGCTCTACAGTTGTAGTGTAAATGTTAACTCAACAGCATCTTGTTTATTCTCACAGCCAGAGGCACAGGAGGGGTGCTGATGTTTGTCTTTTGATTCTGGTCTAACTGCAAAGAAACTGAATATCCTTGCAACTGGAAGGATCAATTATGACATACAACATATGGTAAAGAGAGGAAACTGTCTATATTCATGGTGTTGGAGAGGCAACCAGTGGCGGTGGGATGTCGGTCAGAGAGGGAAAGAAGGCCTGATGTGGTAAGGAGGGAGGGGATGGAAGAAGAGCCGGAGGGAAAGGGGACGTTGTTAACTTTCCTAGATTCCCACAGAGTTGTGAGACAGCCTCGGCTCCATCAACATTTGTAAATGTGTGAATGTTTGCATGCCCTTGGCTGTGTGTTCAGCCCCAGGCTTTTCCACTCAGTGAAACACAGCCTGTCAAAAGAGCAGCACTCGGCTCGGCTCACACATTCATGCCCAGTCAGATCAGATAGAAATGTAAAGTGGGGACTAGGATGGATTGATACGACTGTACGTTTCCTTTTATGTATAAAGTGCTATATAAAATGCAGTCCATATATCACACTTAATTGTACGTTATTATATATAGCGCAGGTAGAACTTGACTTTGTATTCCTAGTATTCACTAACTGGGATTAAAGTGGAAAAGACATTGTTTGTCGGCTGAGAGTTGCTAGGAAAATTACTCTTGTTTTGATAGGGCACAATGTCATTTATCCCTGTCCCTTTTCATATGGTGTGATTTTATTAGCCCAAAGACAGTTCTCTAAATGGTCTTAACTAGGGCTGTTAATCTCAAATACATTTTTTGATCTGTTCAAAATTAACCTTTTAAAGGAGATTTGTCAAGTATTTAATACTCTTATCAACATGGGAGTGGGCAAATATGCTGCTTTATGCAAATAGGATGTATATATTTATTATTGGAAATCAATTAACAACACAAAACAATGACAGATATTGTCCAGAAACCCTCACAGGTACTGCATTTAGCATAACAAATATGTTCAAATCATAATATGGCAAACTGCAGCCCAACAGGCAACAACAGCTGTCAGTGTGTCAGTGTGCTGACTTGACTATGACTTGCCCCAAACTGCATGTGATTATCATAAAGTGGGCATGTCTGTAAAGGGGAGACTCGTGGGTACCCAGAGAACCCATTTTCATTCACATATCTTGAGGTCAGAGGTCAAGGGTCCCCTTTGAAAATGGACATGCCAGTTTTTCCTCGCCAAAGTTTAGCGTAAGTTTGGAGTGTTATTTAGCCTCCTTCGCGACAAGCTAGTATGACATGGTTGGTACCAATGGATTCCTCAGGTTTTCTAGTTTCATATGATGCCAGTATCGGCCTTTAAAGCTGAGCCCGCTACAACCTAAAAATCACAAGTTGCGTCAAAGAAATTAGTGGCGTTAAAATGAATTTGCGTTACTATCGCATTAACTTTGACAGCACTAGTCTTAACTTAACTTAAATATTTTATAGTTTAGAACTTCAATTTTGTGTCATCTTACTTTGTCTCATTTTGGCCTTCTCGTTTTGAAGCGTGAACTTTAGCTCTGCATTTAGTATGTGAGATAATGTAGTTGCTAAACTTCATGCCTGGTCTTCATGAGAGGGAAAGTACACTCACATATATCAGTGAGTTTTATCTCTTCCATGAAGAATGGTGCTGATTTTAGATGCACTTCTAGGGACATGGGCCTCCTGGTGCCTTTGGTCTGGTTGCTAAGGAGCAGTTTGTCGAACACTATAAAAATACAGCAGCGTAACTAGGCCTGGATCTGAGGGTGAGGGAGGGGAGTGTGGAGGTGGGCTGGCAGGCAGGATGTGGTGTTTTTCCTCAGTAGGAGAGGAGGTTCCCCCTGTGCTGTCATCTTTGAATGGAGTTGAATAGAGAAACTGCAGGGACTCTGTAGAGTTGCACCACAGCTCCCTGTTCAGTCAGAGGCTCCGCTGCCATCCATCACACACCATCCCTGCCTTTTATGGTCTGAAATAGAGGGTGGGTGAGATAGAGAGAGAGAGAGAGAGAGAGAGAGAGAGATAGAGACAGAGAGAAATATAGAAGACCATTGAAGACCCATCTTTCCTCTTGTTTTTCCTCTCAAATGTATCCTGAGCGTGCGACTGGTTGTGTTTGGTTACCAAGTAACAACACTTGTTACGGGTGGAAATGTTCTGAACATCCCCCGTAATCAAGATCTCAGTTAGAGCCTCCTAAATCAGACTGATCCCCTCACTTTGTGAAAGCATCATTCCATACATGCCTCACTCACACACTGGCATCCGCCACAGTGTTTCTTTAGGAGGGATCCCAGGTCCCCTGAGACGGTGCCAGTCCACTTGGCTCGTTTGGATTTATACACACTAAGTTAATCCAGCCGCTTTACATTGGGGAGAGGCCTGTCTTCCCTCCAATTACCATGCACAACATCACTACCACCACAGCTTTTCTTGGCTGGAGGCAATGTTTACCCACTGGTAGAATACTGACAAACTCCATGCGCCTGTACACACATACACTCACTCTTAAGGCCCTGACACTCCAAGCCAACGGTCGGTCATCGGACAGTTTGGGACCGTCGGTGAGCGTCCGTCGGCCTAGTTTTTGCAGTGTGTCCCGCACCGTTGGCTCTAGTCTGTCAGAGGCTTTTCGGCTGATTCAGCATGTTGAAATGGTGGCGGTGCTTGTTGGTGAGAGAAATCACTCTGATTGGCGGTTCAGTTTAAGCGAATCAGTGCACGAGAAGAGAAACAAACGTGAGGAAAGCAAGCCAAAAATGTTTCATCTTCATCTCATCTGATCAGCGTAACTTCATTGAATATTTAAATATAATTTTTTTTTCTCTTGTATTTTAAAAAATGACATGTAGGGGAGCTTTAGTCTTTTATTTTTCATGACACAACTTTCACGGCATTCCACAATAAATGAGTTTGAGGTGACAACCTTTATGCGCTTCAGTTACCAGTAACTCTCTGAAGACGCTAGATATAGCAGATTGCACACGGAACATCCTTGCTGGCAGTCTGGCTGGAAGTGGAGAGAGGAGAGCCAGCAGGGCCTGCACGTATTTCACAGTGTTAATTAATCAATCAGTCTTCCAGAAAGTCTTCCACCAGTTTGTTGAATTCATCAGCCTTCTGCTGGTGGAGAACGTGATCACACTCTGGCATCAGGTGTAATCTAGATTTGGGACACAAAAGGGGTATGCACGTCACGTGTGTTGTTTTCTTGTTTCCTATAGTATTGGCGTTTTCCCAGTAAACTTTCTGTAAATGTGTGTGTGGTCTCACCGTGATCCCTTGATGTTTTTGAGGAGACAGTATGGGTGGTGGATGGGCGTCACGTGGTCTTTCTCTCCATGGATGATGAGGGTTGGACAGCTGATCAGGGGTAGAAACTCCAGGCAGATACTCCCTGACCAGAAAACATTTAAGTTAACATTTTGGCTTCACTCTTTTTTAGCTGACATTTATTAGAACATAACAAATGTCAGGAGCATCTCAAATGTATTCTTCATTTGTTCCTTGTGTATAAAAGTAGTAGAGATCTTGTGGCAGAAATACATCTCTTCTAGGGCTGGAACTATACACCTATCTTCCGATTTGTTACTATCAGGATACCTTGGTGCCGATTCGATATGTATTGTGATTCTACAAGTACTGTGATTCAATATTACGAATTATTGGGATTTTTCTTAACTTTTTTAACACTAGACCATGGGAAAAAGTTGAATCATACACTTCTGGGGACTTTTACTTCGGAAAAATATATAAAATAATACAGTAAAAATTGTTTAATTTTCAGCATCTATGTAGTCAGAGATGTCCTGAAGTGAAATATATCATTGTCAGGCATTATTTATTAAGACATTTCCCTCAATAATTAGTGGCATTTTATTTTATTTTACAAGGGACGTGCAATGTTTTATACTTCTGGTGAATATGATCCAATCAATCTTATTTCCATATATGTTCTGTATATACAGTTCCCTTTGTTAACACCTGAAAACCGGACGTAGTCACACGAGTATACTTCCGCTAACTTCTCCAAGGTCGTCTCCAGCTCTCCCTTCAGCTCCATTCTCTTTATACATCCATGGTCAGCTCCATCTGGGCCGTTTGAATGCATTTAGCATAAATGTCAGTATATGGGTGCTCTACAGTTGTAGCGTCGGCCCATTTGACCAAGGAGATGCGACCGACGGCTGGCTTGACCGTACGTTACCACAATACGATAACATTTCCTGTCCGTGACAGAGTTAGCATGCAGCTTTAGCCATGATGTCTAGCTCTGCTTTTCCTGGCAATGTGTGTAACCCAAAGTCTTTCCATATTTTACTGTATGTGTAGTGTTTACCATTTTGGATTTAACATGTGAGAATGCAGGTCGGATCCACGTGGACCCTCCGCCGCTTTCTGCTTTGTCGTTTTGGCTCGCTGCTGTAGGGACCTGCCATTTCTGGTGGCAGAGACAATGAACTGTGTTCTCAGGATCTTTGAGTACCCAGCCAATGGCTGGTGACCAGTGACCTCATGAACTCAGTAACATGATCCTTCCCACTGGACTCAGCTCAGCTGCCATTGGCTACTCCAGCATTTCACACCTAGGTGTGAAAATCACCCAGAACAAAACCAGTTCTGGGTGGGGAGTCAAAGAGAAAATCTCTTTTCTCTTTGACTCCCCACCCAAGCTGACCTGCTTGAGGTGCAAATCGCCTGCTCTCCAGACCGGAAGCAGCTCTGCTCTCTGATCAATGGCCTGTTAGGAAACAGCCATTTCACCACAAGGAACCAAAGGCAGATGACGCGAGAGCCTGCCTTTGACCAATTAACTTCAAAGACAACATCTTTGATTTGGAACCACAACTTCAACACATTGAATTACAAACCCTGTTCTTCCATGGATCGGTAACGTACTGGGCTTACCTTAGCATTAGCAAACGCACATGGCTGAGCAAGACTGTTCAACATTGATTTCTTATCTGTACCTGTATTAATATGTTTAATGTTATTCATTGAGTTTGACTGTTTTGATATTAATTGTAGTTATTTGTATTTGGGTATCTGG
>CAKAOI010052452.1:0-19900 GCA_916701655.1 Sebastiscus albofasciatus
GCAGCACCCAGTACGTTAAAGTGGGAACACCCTCCATGCCGTGCAGCAGTCCGTCACTCATACCGGGACACAGTCAGTCATGGGTGAGCGGAGAACAGAAGCGTGTCGGGCTGCCACATGCCACCGTATTCCTGTTGTGTATTCTGGTTGTTGATTGATAACGAGCCCAAGGAGGACATACTCCATTGGAGCATCATTTCACATGTTTTGGCCAATCCCAGATTATCGTGTAAGAAATGAAATACGATTGTTGTCATTTGATGTAAAAAAAAGAAAAAATGTTGTAATTATAGGTAAACTGGGGTTTTGTCCAATGTCTATATTCTGAGGTCCAGGAGCCAAAAAATAATTCTGACCCACGTTGTGAAAAATATGATTTTGTTTTTTTTAAGAGTGCTCATATTGCATGACCCATTTTTTTCAGAAGTTTTCTTCTAGAGAGAGTGAAGATTGTCAAAGCGCTACCTTGGGTGTTGCACATCTCAAAGTGAAGTCGATTTCAACTTTGACCTTGTTTATCAAAGTCAAAGCTTATCATAAAGCACCTTGTGACGAACTTGACACTTGACACATCAATTGAAGCTCGTAGCACCCATCAGTGATGTCATACAGACAAAAGATGAAGTCAGTGTACAGTCGCTGGGGTGTGTTGATACAGAAAGTGATAAAAAGACTGTTTTTCTGTTGATGTGCGTCACTCTGAGAAGTTGAATGGAGGTGTGTGTGGCCATTGATGTGTGGTCTTAAATAGGCTTTACATGGGCTGCGGGTGTTTTGACGCAGGCTACATGTCAGTGTGTGTTGCTGTTAAGTTTCAGGGTGAAAACAAGCCATTCTAGTGGCTTTGTAAGACTGTATGACAATTTACAATGTCACAATGAATATCAGGTATAATGTTCACCATGGTCACCATCTTAATGTAGTCAGCAACTATATTTGTCTAAGGGGCCAGAATTTTTCGAAGCAGACACTGTGGGGGCCGGACTTTCAAATGGAAAAATTGCATATGTTTAGGCCTAATTAGGCCCATTGTTTAATATTTAAACTTTCTGACAAAATGAATGTTAGTTGTACTGGCCTATATCAACACAACAGACTGACTAAAATGCACACGTGAAGGCCTATTGTAGCAGGGCTCAAAACACTTTGACCATAAGTTTTAATTCTGTGTTGTCTACGATCGAGTGTGGCTGCATGCGCAGCGATAAACACGATAGCATTAGTCATTGTTTGAGTCTGAATCTGCAGTGGGAGGCTGCCTGAACGCTGTGGGGAGAAGGACTCAGCGTCCAGTCCGGTTTTGTTTCGTTCTGCTAATTGACACTCAGGTGATGCCATCGTAAATTAAATGTTTAAAGTGTATCCACAGATACGGTATACCCAACGTCAGTTGAACAGTGTCGGCATACAGTTTGACACAAATCGTTGTCAGTTCAGCCCGATTAACCCGGCTAACAAGGCTAAATGACTAGCATGCTACAGCTGATAGACAATAACTGGTGCGCTGCCAGAACTTTGTGGGTGAAACTCGCGTTCTAGAGTGAGTGTGAGTATCAGACATAAGTAGACGATCCTGAGAACTTTGCCTCTGATCTGAGGCTTTTGTCTGCGATCTTCAACAGTCTTTGGAAAAATCAGAGCTAGGTCTAGTGTAGCCTAAATTTGGCCCAAGAGTCAAGCCTCTGGAGCACCTCGGTAGCCACGTGGTTACAGCGCAAGCCACATAACCACAATTTCAAGTTTCTTTATTTGTCATATGGACAACATTTACAACAAGAAGTCTTGGGCATCAGGTACCCTTCAACAATGCTCATTAAAAATGTATATAATAAAAAAAAGAAAATCACACAAGTAAAAGAAATATGAGATTTAAAGACATAAAATAGTGCAAGTTAAAATAAAGGGCTTAAAAAGGCTAATTTCAGGTTGAAGTACAACCATGGGACCTGTGTTGACATACCCTTCTCTCTCTCCCCCATTTCTACACTGTCTTCTGTCAAATAAGGGAAGAAATACCCCAAACATAATCATTCTGTCACATCACTGCAGGTTATTGGAGTTTCAGTTCTGATGTCTCAGCAGTAACACTGAGCTCATTCTACTGGAGAAACACTCCTCAAGTTAGAAAGAATCCAGCGGCTTTGCAACTTTTTCTTTAATGATATTTCATACTCAGCTAGATGCGCAGTATTAGGTTACGTCCCACCAGCTTTAACCATCAGAGAGTGATTAAAACCTGGCACCAGGAGCTGATGGCATTAGCCGGGCTGTGTGATGATAAATGACCTTCTCATCCAACTTATTGTCCGGAAAAATCAATGGAAATATTTAGTGATGATGTGATTAGAGAGGCGCTGAGAGGAGAATGAGAAAAAGTGAGAGGAGATCAGAGGGCAGACCGGATTTCTGCATCATTAGCGCAAACCACGGAGATGAAACAAGATAGAACACGTTACCTTTACAAAATGGAAATTCTGATCTTTAGAGAAGATCCTCAGATGACTTTTTGAGGTCACCTTTTGGCATTGTATTGGCAAGACGTAATGACCAGATTCATCTTTGTAGACGTGTATTGTTTTTTTTGTTTTTTTAACTTCACTACTGAAAGTCACTCTAAACCAGGTATGTTGCACAGTAGTTGGCCTCTTTTATTTTATTTCATGGTGTATTCATTTCAGGATGACGCTTCCTTGTCTGTCAACTTCTGAGGGTGGGATGAATTGTTACGATCGGTTGCTCTGTCACTCGACAGAGATGCAGAAAAGTAGTTAAAGTCATTAAACATGCTCTGGTCTGGTCGGTCAGAAATTGAGTTGAAAATGAAGGAAACGTCGAGATGGAGGACCCTGTATTGTTATGTAGAAAATCATAAAGAGGCAACCGTATTTATTAGCTCAGGTGGAAGGCTGTCTCTCTGTGTCATGGCTGATAAGCTCTGCCCCTGAGCTGTCATTGGACAGTCGATTGTTTTTCAATTTTGGCATGGATGACGTGTTATAAGACCTGTCCATGTAGCGGCTCTGTGAGGCTATAGTTGAGCTAAATGCTGCTATAGCAACAGATTAATGCACAGTGGTGTTGCAACCAAGTTCAACTATCACATAACTATCACATCTGGCCATGTGAGTATGTCAGAGTTTCAGAGTAAAACACTACAACTGGGCCGTCAAAATGGCCCCAAAACACAAACACAATGGCTTCTGGGTAAAAAGAGAAACATGTGCAGCTACCCGTGAGCCCATGTGACTTTTCATAACACAGCTACTCAAAAAAGTCAACTCTACCGAAGCAATTCTGACAGTCCATCCATCGATACTCAGGTCTCATCACATCTGGAGCATTCCCTGGATGTCAGACATATTCCAGATGTTGTGTCTCCCGCACACCTGTCACGATGACGTCCCAGTGGCTCCTTCGAGAGACAAACTGGTCCTGGGGGTAAAATCTGTTCCACATCTTAAACAACACCGAGCTGTTGGAGAACCATGAGGAAACTAGATAACTTTTATTTGAGTCATTATTTCACTTCTTAATTCTGTCGAGGTCAGTCATGGCTCTCTCTCTCTGGTTGGCTCGGCTGTGTGGATGAGGTACCAGTTTACACACAGAAGGGGTCATTTAGCTGTAATGACCTCCCTGTGAGCTGCTGGGAGGGTGGAGGCTGAACATGTGCTCTGTCTGCTGCTTCCATTAGCTTAATGGTCCATTTGTTCCCGTGTTGTGCTGAGGTGAGCACAGACCAGACCAGCACTGTGTTCTGCTCAGAGATAACCACTACCACAGTTTATCCCTCCACTGTTCTTCTTCACATAATAAGAGGCGGAAAAGGGACATCAGTATACGGAGGGCAGCATGCAGTTTATGGAAATATGTTCCCATGTGGAACAATTAAAGATGCTTTTGTTTGCAGCAGGCAGTGCATGTCTCTGGATATAACCCTCCATTATTAGCATTCTCATTATTTTCTTATAGTCTATTCTACAGGATGAAAGGTGGTCAGTTCAGTAATCAGTGTGTGCCCGACCAACTACGCGACAAGCCTACTTTCCATTTTAGCCTCCCATGGACCTGCCTGTCTTGTACCGAATGGTTTGGGACGAATCCACATACCTTTCCACCCCTAGCAGGCAAACACCTACCGCTGTATATAAGGCAGCACTGGGCGCTCCGGTAGGCACGTCCTCATTGGCCGGTTACATTTATGCAAATCTCAGCGGGCGACCGTGTGCGTATGATTGGAGGAGAGTATGACCCTTTGAGTCCAGTAGAAGGTGGAGCCTGTGTGAGTTAGAACAAGCAATTTACAACAGGTTTGTGCAATTAAGGGCGTTTGGAGAATTTGACTTGGAACACAAATATGACGGAGGAAATAAAGAGAGATTAGGCCTGATGTGATAGCTTCCTCCATCTTTGACTGACGTCTGAACTTTCGCTGTTATAAATGCTGGTGTGACTGAGTCCTAAGCACCCACCCTGACACATGTTAGTGAGCTCAGAGGCTGAACATGAGGACAAGGACATGGAGCTCAGGAGCAGCCGGTCATGTGACTTCACCTCCATCACGTCACTGACTTTGGGAGCAGTTGGAGGTGAGGGATGAAGAGGACGGTTGGTTGATGAAGGTTTTTCACCCTGAGCGGTGAGGATGAACCCAGGTTCATCTGAAGCACTGATAAAGAGGTTGCTGTTGAAACACATTGAAAATGAGCGTGAGCCCAGATGAAGGAGCAGGAAAACGACCTTACTCATCATAAAAAAAGCTTTTTAAATGTTTAAACAAAATGAATTTGCCCCGCAGTATCTGCATTTCATCAAGATGGTGGGAGGAGAGCATCGCAGGAGACTGTTACCTTCAACATTATCATTTTACTCATTAATCAGAACCTGAATGAAACTCTTAAGTAAATCAGGTCTCATTTGTTGAACACACAGCTTCACAACCGCTCAGGGAGCGAGCCGATTTATGCTAATTGACAACATCATTTGCATTTCAAAGCAAAGGTTTTCCAGTTTTGCACGGAGGTGTCTCAATTGAATAAAGCTCGTGGTTAAACGCAGCTCGCTAGTTTCCTGTGGAAAACCAAACAAACTGGACCGTTCTGCCAGGTTGTTTGCAGAAATCTGGGTCAGCACTTCAGAAATCAGGTGCAAACTATCAATCGATTGTTCAGTTGAGAAAAACTTATTTAGATGTTTTAATTCTAATCTCAGTTTTAATCTCGGGATTTATCTATTTTCAGACACTTCATACAATTTAGTTCAGTTAAAAATAAAAAAGAGAGAGATTAAAAGTACAGTACGAGGATGTGGAAATGTATTCCATAATCAATTATATTCCAATATGGAATCAATTTGATGCTCTGAAGGAGAAAAAAATTGCATCACCAATGAAAATTAGGTTAGAAAATACATTTTCCTCATTTAACGTGTCTTCTGATATAATCCACACCCACTTCTGGTCTTCTATCTGAATACAGAGACAGATAATGTTGGTTGAACAGATAGAGATAATGACATCTCTGTACACCTCTAAGAAGAATATTATACATCAGTATGTTAGCATTGTTTCTATAAAGATGTTTCACAGCTTCACAGAGCTGTTGGAATGGCTGCAGCTCTTAATTTTGTTGGACAACAATGGAGCTCTTTGGCACAGAGGAAGAAGATTCATCCGACCTTAGATCACACAATACGTTACCGTTTGTGGGATCAATTCATTATTGGTTTTGGACTTTTCATATGTTGACTGACAGGAAGAAAAACACATTACTCGATCTATCCTTTGAGCTACTGCATGGACACATTAAACGGACTCTATGTAAGAACCAGAGATTGCTTGTTAACAGCGACACCTGTGGCTGTTAAGTCAACGACAGTCAGCGTCCTGTTGCTCGCGCTCGCACTACGTAGACGCGAGAGAGCATCGGTCAAAACAGTAAGGTGACACATGCGAGACTTGAACGTGATTGACAGGCATCGTGTTGATTAACGTTAGCCACATTAGCAGCTAAAACCACAGTATCATATATCTCACATGCTTGGCAGTAATGTTAGCTGACCAGACGAAGGTCCCTCCATGAACCGGAGGCTGATGTTGATACTAGTGTTAACTTTACCTGCTTTAGACCGTGGTCAGAAGGCTCAGGGGAGACACCTGGGCCGGAGTCCATAACGTTACTCGGTCTGGTGTTAACCCCCGTCACTTCACTCAGCAGCAGGGAAACAAGACACGGGAAACCTCTGTTGGTCTTGAGGAGCTGCAGCATTTATTTCTGCACAAACTGCAACTCCCGCTGAACATTCACTGATGTTCTCAGAGCTAAATCTCTCCTCTGCTCGCTCGTTCTCTCACACACTTGCCAACGCTCTCTCTCTCTCTCTTGCTTCACCACTCACTTCCAACACTCTTCGCACTGGCTCTGCTATTCTCCCAAAACACTAGTTTTCCACCAACGTCGGTCTCATTCCTGTCAGTAGATATAACTTGTTTTTTTTTGTGCTTCCGTGGAGTCTGTGTTGGAGTCTTAGTTGTGGTGGCGGCTGGTCATTTGTTGGCGTTATGGGCTCTATTTTTAACCGAACGTTAGCTATGGTTGCACACTGTTAGCCTTGTAGCAGAGCTGAAGAGAGTAAAAGCACTTGTGAGTGTGCATGACGTCACATCCGTTGGATTTTCACATTAAAAGCAGTCTACCGGCTGACAGAGGTAACCAATTTTTCAGGTTAGGTCTCATTTTTTAGGTTAGGTTACAACCTGTTCACACATAAAAAACTAGTAAAACACATTTATACATGTAAAAATGTGGATTCACCATGTAGTACTGATGATCACAAAAGTTTCTCACTGTAAGTGGCAACCAGTGCAGAGAGTATACAGTGTTTCATGGATCCGGCCCTGCAGAAAGCCAACAGGTTACTTGAGGCCACTAAATGAAGTAAATTTTATGCTCCGCATTATTTACCAAAACTACATCCCTAAAAAAAAACATTGAAACTAACAAAAAAACTTTGCTGCACTTCTCTCAGATTTCATATGGAAATAATAAGCAGGGAGCCACACACAAACTGTAATACCTTTCTATATCGGGGATTATTATAAACACAGAAGCGACGTTAATTTTCCCTGCAGGCTTGATGTTTTCTTTGAGCCATGTTCAGCTTCAGTAAAGCTCATTTGGCTTCGACACAACAACCGCAGAGCCCCGCTGCTTCCACGCTGCTCCACTAACCATCAAAGGAAAGTCATTTACCTCCTCGCCTCAGCTCTGTCTCCCAGGGATCTATTAAGTTTATAAATTAATGTGGGGCCCTGCTAAATAAAGGCCCTGCATAAACATGGCGCTGATGGAAGTTTTTCGGGGGGGCCTGTAAATTAGCCACAGTGGGAAAATGACACTACTGTGTTTAGAGATTTCAAAACCAGTTGGATGAAAGACTTTAGAGAGTAGCATATGGCTGAATTTAAAGCATTACATGAAGACTAATCAGTTTCGCATGATGCCACACATCAGCCACACAGTTCACTTTGACTCCAAGGTCAGGGCTTTTTAAAGCTGTCTTAAAGTGGCAGTAGGCAGTATATTTTTGGCATCATTGGGAAAAAAATCCATAATAACCTTTCAGCATATTGTAATTCAAGTGTTCTGAGTGAAAACTAGACTTCTGCACCTCCTCATGGCTCTGTTTTCAGGCTTTAGAAAATGTAGCCCGTGACGGGAGACTTTGACCAATCACAGGTCATTTCATTGATAGAGCGTTCCTATTGGCTGTGCTCCAGTCATGTGACCGGAACTTGCCGTTTCTTCATCAGATTTCACAATTGCGACAGCGTCACAAACTTTCTCATTTTACAGCTAAACCATGCGCTACAAGATGATTCTGAAAACATTTGAGGAGAGAAATAGGCATTAATGTGACATAATATTGATTCATATTTGATCAGCGCTGCCTAGTTTGACCTTTTGGTCGGAGTTTCCGAGTGATTGACAGCCTGCTGTCATAGACAGCAGATGGACAGCAGACCTCAGATCAACTCTTACTGCTTGTTTTCCTCCAGTCTGTGAAATCCTGCATAGAGGCATATGACTTTTTTCAGGTTACCTGTTTCATGTACTAATGTCACGATATAGCGACCGTTTTTTAAAAATAACTTTTTTTAATCATATTTGCTCCAATCTCGCCTACTTAAGCTTTAATTTATTAATTCACAGTGATTGAAAGTAAATGAGGAAGAGAGCTCCATGAACAGCCAGAGTCTGTTTTCGTGAGCAAACGCTTTATTTTCTGTCATCACTGAGAGACTAGATGATGACACAGTGAATGAAGAGGTGCCGTAATGTACCTATAAACTGGTTTAGGAGCGACAGTAATTAGCACACATGAAGAAGTTGAAGTTTATGCCATGCTGGATTCAGCCTGAATATTAATTGTCAGCAAATGCCCCAAAAAAGACATGTTTATGGTCAAGTGATGAAGCCCTTTAGTGGATGTAGGAATTATGGCTTAAGGAGGAAGTCAGGTGACGTTATAGAAACAGAAACAAAAGTTTTATATATATTATATATTAAAGTATTGTAACTGAATTGGAGTAACACACAAACAGTGGATTAGATGCATGATTTAGTGATTATCGTGTGCAGTGTCGCTCTGTGTGTCTCCAGTATGTTAAGAAGTATTCAGTATCACAACACAGAACCAGTATTTACAGCGTAATGTAAAGAGGGCTACTTGTGCCGGCGGTTATAAATAAACAGCGTTTCTTTGGAACTGAGCTCGTTGAAAACTTCAGACAAATTGTGCCTTTCATGCCGGATTATCATCAATGAGATGAGTCGACATTAAAGTTGCATTGCACTTTACCTACGTGCCTTTCAAGGTGCACTTAAGGTATGAGGAGCTGGAGCAGCTGCATTAGGAGAGGCTCTGTAGTAGACTGCAGGGGGATGCGAATGTTAATGGGTCTGTCCAGGTCAACGGCTCCCACTGAGAGAACTTCCTTTATTAAACTGCCGCCTTCATGACCGCTCTACTGCTTCTGCTGCTATAACTGCAGTTCACCGAGGTCATCTTCATAGATATGCAACATAAAGCACATATGTTTCAAACAATTAAAGTATTGAGATGGAGACATAATATCAAGGCGAGGAAAAGTAGGACCAAATATAAGAAGATAATGTTTAAATGAAGACATTGTTAGATAGGATCTTACAGAGAATATAGAAAGATCAAAAAACACAACATGCAGTATGTGCATATGTAACAGAGTCAAAAATGCACTTCATTAATAGGTCTGATATGCAATTTATATTTGAGAATTTTATTTTTCATTTAATTCTGTTGAGTATTTTATCGCCTTTTGTGCACTTCATGGCTTCTGTACCTCCTGGGTTTCCGTAGCTCCTCCCGTCCGTCCCTCCCAGTGTTGTTTTGCATTGCTTAGGGTAAGTTGTTTGAGAAATGCACGCTGCGATATTTTATTATTTACTTTGAAAATTGAGCTGTTTAAGTAATAACCTCTGGTGTGTAATGTTCACTGTTGATGCTGTTATGTTACCCAGCTGTTTGCTTTTGTTTCTGACAGTTTAATACAAGTTTAGACAATGTTTTGATGTAACGTTTTGGGCGCCATTTGAGATACAGCTTATTGCCCCATGTCACGTGACTAAAATAGCGCTGCAGAGATTTCCGAGTGTAAAATGTGTTATTTTTTCATTTCTGTTGCAATTTCAATGTTTTTGGATGTATTTGTAGAGTGGAGTGAGTCCCACACAGTGTTGTTTTGCATTGCTGAGGTAGCAGAGGTACAGAAGATGGAGACGACAATTAAAGAGTTTATTTGTCTTCTGCAGCAGGGAATAAATGCTGGAAAAGAGTTCATGTGTCGCCTCCTTCGATGCCCCACTCACATCCGTTACACATACTGTATACCGATATAGGGACAGCTTGATATAAAAGAAAGACAATAGATAACTTTTTAATACTAAGAAAAGAGAGCAGGTTCATGCCTGTATTCATAAAGACTGAGAAAGTATTTTGGCTATGTCATTTTCAGGCTTATTCACAAAACGGGGTGCTTGTTAGGTTGTGCACAAACAGGTTTAGTTGTTGATGTATAAGAGGGTCTGATACATCAAATACATCTTCTGATACAGCACCATGGTGTGAACAGTGATCAGTCTCCACCTGCTGTCTATGAAAATGAAAATCCAGCAGTCATTTTGTACAAAGCATCTAAAAGTAAAGTCTTGTAAATCTGACTTGCTGTCGGCGGTGCTCACAGCATCAATTACACACCTAATACGAGTACAATAGAATGTCAATAGAATGTTAAATGAAGAATGATTTAGTGTTATTAAGGTTTTAATGTCGCAGAGCCTCAAAGCTCAAGAGCAAAAAACAGACTGTGCAGCCGCGTCTCGAGGAGTGACATTAGGGAACAGCGGTTATAGTAAGTGGCAGATAGTCGTGGGAGGTGGATGTTAATTCTGAGCGCGCTCCGGGGCGATCACGCTGAAAAAACATCAGCGCTGAGCTGACAAAACACCTGAAGCTAACAGAGGCAGCGACAGGCTCACGGGTTGAGAGGCGCCTTCTGCTCCCAGGAGCTGCTGAATAAAATAAAGGGAGGGGGGGGAGTCACCGGGACGCCCCCCCCTCCTCCTCCTCACCATGTGAAGCAGCACTAACGGGATGAGCCTGTGAATTACTGCACTGTGAAAGACCAACCTGTTCTCTCAAATACCGCCGATTGGGCCCTAAAGGGGATACCCTTTAGCGACAGTATGTGACGAAGCCCACCCACGGCGTTATTCGACAGTTGGAGCGAGTGACGTAGTATTAATAGTGTAAGAGTCTATCCAGGGTGGGGGGCGAGGGGTGGTGGATGGGTCATACAAATACAAGACTGTCAACCAGGAGGAGACCGGTGTTTGTGTCTTGTGTGAAACTAAAAGTAACATTGACCTATTATGTCACGTCAGTCATTAGTCACTTGACTCGTCGGTATTGTGAGTCCTGTGAGTCACGTGAGTCATTGGTCAGTGAAGTTAACGTCAACCACGACTAGGGATGCTCATTTTGAAAAGTTTTCTTAACCAATAACCGACCCTCTTTAACCGATTTTTAACTGTTAACCGACAAGAGTTGTGCCTCGCATACAGCGGTGTACCAGCTACAGGAGCATTACAAATATTGGTTGACGGGAGTCCCCAGTTCACTCGTCCGGGCACGTTAACTTAGCAGCCACGATGCTGCGTGTAGTGTCGTGGACATGGAGCCACTTTCCCAGTAAAAGTCTCCACCGCACATTTAGTTTAGTTTAGCAGGTTGTCAGCTGTGTGTCTGCCCAGCATAACTTTAGCGAGTATCAAACAGTGTGTGTGTTTGAGCTACGTTAGCAGCTCTAGCATTGCCGGAGGCTTCGTGCTCGCCGCCGCTGCACACGTAGTCTGCGTAACTTTAGTGAGTTTCCAACAGACCATGTGTGTGTGTGTTGGCGGTGAGTGTGGGGTTGTTGGTGGCGTTATAGCTGCGAATGTAGGTGTAGCAGTGTGTGTGTGTAGTTTATTTGTCGGTGAATAAATGCTACGAAACTACAACTCCTCCAACTTCCTGTATCCTGCAACTCCGACTCCACCTCTTAAGGTGGGCTGTTAAGGTGGACCAGCTTTTCTCCTTAAAGACGAGCCGCTTCTCTGAGCTGCTCAGCTTTTGAGTTAATTATTAGCATTTCTTTTAACTGTTTTAACCGATAATCAGTTAAAATGCTTAATGTTGGTTAACGGTTAAACGGTTAATTTGGACATCCCTAACCACGACCTTTCCTAACCCTACCTAAGTGGTTGTGTTGCCTAAACCTGACTTCCTGTGAAAATGGAAGTTTATTTTGAAAGGACACTATGCATGTAACAAGCGCATATTGACACACTGACCCTGGTCCGTCCAAAAGTAACGCAAGAGGGGTATCCCCAGTGTTGGACTCCGATCCCGAGGGGCACTGACCGAGCGGCGGTATGTGACGAGTTGGGAGTGAGAATGTGTTGGAAAGAGAATAATCCCGGAGTAAGTGCTTCAATAACGCCTCACCGTTCTACTGCACAGCCCCCTCGTATGAATGTTGAATGAATGTGTGCTGTGCTAATGAAATCTACATGGCCTTTATTTTCAGCTACAAATGAAAAGTGTCTTTGTGAAGGAGAAGAAAAAAACCCGCGGAGCCTCACACTGACACTAGATCTGTCGAAAAATGATGGGAGAGCACTTAGAAGACAAAAGCCCATCATACTTCTAATGGGGTCATAAACATTTCTGCTGCGTTAGTCCCATAAATTATTTACAAGTATGCATAGAAGCCAAGCACACAGTCAATGAAATATTGAGAGGTTACATATAATTAGCTCTACAGCTAAATATTTGACACAGTGATAACAAAGAAATGTAGATCATGAGAATAGAAGACACCGCATGTCTCCTAACATCAAATCCTCCATCAGTTGTAATTCTACCCATGTCGTATATATCCTGATATGTAAACGCCCTCTCAAACAAAGAGCAGCGGAACATAAGACTGCTATCCGCACCCAAAATCTGGACAATGCAATCGCACGTCACAATATTCAATGTAATCACGGCTCTCCTGCAACTCTCAAATTATGGGGTATTGAACGTATTACACTATCCCCTAGAGGTGGAGATAGTATCAATACAGTCATATAGGTAGAAAAGTGTTCTGGAACCATCAGAACTTAATGAAGAACTAAGCTTTTTTTTTTTTATTATAGCCCAAACCAAGTCTTACTTGTCACTTTACATTTTTTAAAAATCCGTATCCAGTACCCCCTGGTATACGGGGCCCGGGGCATTATAGCTGAAGTAGGCGAGATTGGTGCAAATATAATTAAAAAAAGTTATTTTCATAAAGCGATCGCTATATCGTGACAGTAGTACATGAGACAGGTAACCTGAAAAAAGTCATGTGCCTCTGTGTCCTCCGGTGCTCCTAACGGCATCCGCAAGATTTCACCTACTGAAGGTATACAAGCAGTAAGAGCTGAATTGAGGTCTGCTGTCCAACTGCTGTCTATGAGAGCCAACTGTCAATCACTCGCGAACTCCGACCAAACGGTCAAACTAGGCAGCGCTGATCAAATATGAATCAATATTATGTTACATTAATGCCTATTTCTCTCCTCAAATGTTTTCAGAATCATCTTGTAGTGTACTGTTTAGTTGTAAAATGGGAAAGTTTGTGACGCCGCTGCCATTGTGAAATCTGGTGAAGGAACGCCAAGTTCCAGTCACATGACCGGAGCACAGCCAATTTAGATTTTTTAAAGCCTGAAAACAGAGCCATGAGGAGGAGCAGAAGTCTAGTTTTCTCTCAGAGGTTATTATGGAATTTTTGCCCAATGATGCCAAAAATATACTGCCTACTGCTACTTTAAGGCGCCATGGTGTCCATCAATGCTAGTTTGTCAACAGAGATGATTGCTTTCCTTTTTTTTCTCGACGAACTGCTTGCGTAAGGGGTAAATAATTTTGCGTCTATTTCCTGATGAAACTGTCATCATTGTGTAGTAGTTGAACGAGTGAAATCCTCAGAGTATCACTAACCTCAGACAGGTGTACCACTTAAAAGCGGTCCCCAGTTGATGTGTCATGGCACATTAATTGTGTCACTTCCTTCCTCACTGGTGTGTGAACTTGTCATGGGTGACAATGGTGGCCAGAATTGCCATGAAGGATTTGACTCCTTGCAAGCCCTTCTCAGCCCAGGCGTTCTGAAAACACGACACAAAGGTTAATGCCATGGCAGCAAAGAAGAGGAAGCCCGACGGACACTTTTTTCTTTGCCTGTCCAGCGATGGTGGCTGTGGGTGACTACTAGGCTCCTCTATTCACTGTCCACTGAGTCTTTCAAACAGAAAATCTAGAAGCTTTCATGAACTGACGGCAGGTTGAATCAGTCTTGTGATACACAGTGGAGCTTCCCAGGTGAACATACATCTAATAACTTCTAAAATCACTTTCTGTGAACTGAACATCTCTATCTGGTGCTTTATTTTTCTCCTTCTCAGAACTGAGCACTGAAATGGTGTTAATTGTGTGGTATGGGCTTTTTACTTTGTACAGTGTCCACTCCTCTGAAAACCTGACGATCACTTATGTAAGAGCTTCTTGAGCGGGGCCGGAGGAGAGGTCACCAACAGTTAACCTCCGAAAACAAAGAGATCACCAGAGCTGCTGTGGAATAAGTTGAAGGTCTGAGCAGACCAACAGAAGAGCCGACCGCTGGTTGAGAGGCTCTTTACAGCTGGGATTGTCTTTGTTCTTACTTTGGAAAAGAGGTCAGCC
Source organism: Sebastiscus albofasciatus (assembly GCA_916701655.1). Lineage (NCBI taxonomy): Eukaryota > Metazoa > Chordata > Actinopteri > Perciformes > Sebastidae > Sebastiscus > Sebastiscus albofasciatus. The sequence goes on from CAKAOI010052452.1 coordinate 14,353, forward strand.
CTCAGTGGTGGTGGTAATGTAGTGTGTCCACTGATCCATATAGTGTAGGTTATTATTACCTCCTGCCTTTTGCCTCGGGCCAATTTGCATTATTGAAGGTGGCCAATTCCAAGGGTTGCCAAGGTCTTGTGCTGCTTAAAATTACACATCCTCATGAATATTAACCCTGTCAAGGTCTGTGGCTCAGTGGGTTTACACCTGAAAGCTCCGAGCACCTCACACCACATACTGTAGATAACACCTGATACTGTGAGGCCCACACAAAGGCAACACTATGCTTTACAGCACAGCTGAAGTTGTCCAAAATACAAACACAACCAAACAGGAGTCTGAGAGCACTCAGCAGCATCATTAAAGTTCACTCAGCAGTAAATACCACTCCTAATGGGAACAGTGGTGCCAGACCCATGAATTGCCGTCAGGTCAGGTAGAAGACTTTTAGTGGAGATTGGGAGGACATCACGAAGGAGACTGTCAGTCATCTTGGACCTCACTCTGCTTTTGTTTGCCCACATGTGTATGTCAGGAAATAAACTGGGCATCACTTTGGAAACCTGGACTTTTCCAAACCCTCGTAGAACTGTGACAGTGGGAGCTGCTGGCGGAGACTTCGGAGAGTGATATATCATCACATTGAATTTCAATTTTCAAGTTCCAGCTGCACTTCTTTGTGGGATGCCGTTCTATTCCACTCACCTGTCATGGCTGAAGCACCATTGTTGGTAACTCACACAGTTTCTCCCACGCACTGACTTCATCGATGGCATCTGACAGCTTAAAAAATGACCTTCTTTGCCTGTGTGTCTTTATAGCCACCGTGCCTTTTTTTTTTGCTTTCTTGTTATTGCCGCTATGTCGTTCACAATAGGAACTGCATTTAAACAGGCTAAGTATCATTACATTTTTAAAATAGCTCACTGGTTGAATTATGTATTTGTTTATTTAACAGCTACTACTCAACTACTATTGCCTGAAATCAAAAACAGTATCAGGACAGGAAACACCATGCGCTGATATTCAGTTAGAAAGGAGGTAAGAAGTTAGATTTTACTTTTATACCATTAAAGTAACTGAAAACATTACGTGATCATTCATATCAGTAGTTATAGTGAAAATGTAATAAAGCGTAACCAAAAAAGTGACTCAGGACACGAAATGTTCGTAGAGAGATAGAAAAAAGATTAATGTTTTCTGCAGAGCCGGGACACTTTACTGGTTATCACTAGATCATACTGAAGGAACCACTTCCCTTAATGATAGCAAGTCCCTGCTAATGATGATACTGATGTGTTGAAGCTGATCTCTCCCAGATCCCAAACAACAGCTGTGCCTTGATACACAACGTTAGCCAGTTACTTCATTCAGTGGCCGCTGATAAGAACCGTTCCTTTATTAGCTCTTATTTCAAACACAGAGTGGCTGGAATATTTGTGTGTTTTATGTCTTTGCCATATAATTTATGCTATTTTTAAATATAGCATGTGCACCTTGTTTTTGTTTTTTTTTAATATTATGTTGATTGATCCAAAAGGGACACCACCTTAAATTGATGAAGTGAAAGTTTCTTTTAGATCGTTTAAAATATAGCTATTAGGGCTGTCGAGTGATTGAAATATTTAATCGCGATTAATCGCATGATTATCCATAATCGCAAATTATATCTGTTCAAAATGAACCTTAAAGGGAGATTAGTCAAGTATTTGATACTCTTATCAACATGGGAGTGTGCTGCTTAATGCAAATGTATGTATATATTTATTATTGGAAATCAATTAACAACACAAAACAATGACAAATATTGTCAACAGGCAACAACAGCTGACTATGCTGTCTGCAGAGTTCTGAGCTCCATTAGAGCTCAAAACTAAAAAGATCATTTTTGTTTTACTGTGGCTTCAAAACTTGACATGACATATACTGTATATATTGCAGCTTAAATGAAATGTTTCTCAAAATATGGCAGCAGATAGCAATAATAATAATGTAGTGCCTATAATACTATAATAAAGCAGTTGCCTTATTACACATTCAACAAATGTTGAAAAACTGGGAAAAAAAGTCTTCACAATAATATTAATAGTGTTATATTACTTCACCTTCAAAGACACCGCGGCTTCTCTCCTCGTGGTCAATTTAAAAGGTCAGTTCCCCCAAATTATTCAAAAATATTTTTTTTTCTCAATACATCTGGTGGCATTTATCCATACTAAAGTTGGATTTATTTGCCAGGTTTTGACACGTCTGTCTCTGCGATTGCCGCTTCCACCTTTAAAACAAATGAGGTGAACAGAATTTAATGTGTGGCGCTCACAGCATGAAAAACGCACTAAAAGTTCAACAGCAACATGTCAGTGCACAAAGGAGGTTAGCAGATAAGCCACATAATTGACTGTGCACAGTATTCATGGAAATATTAAAGTGTTAAAGTGGCAGCAGGCAGTATATTTTTGGCATCATTGGGCATAAATTCCATAATAACCTTTCAGCATATTGTAATTCAAGTGTTCTGAGAGAAAACTAGACTTCTGCAGCTCCTCAAACGAACACATAGCGTCAATGTTTCCTAGTTCTGACGCCGCTCGCCGCTATTGGCCTAAGTCGGACATATCCGGTATGACGCACTTTCCGGTTTTCTTCGGGGATCGCAACTGAAATGTAAGTAGAATCAAATTATACATATCCAAGTATCTACGTGTCAAATTTCATATAGCCTATGTATGGACGTTTACATGTTGAATCACTATAGGAAAGTGACTTTGATGAGAGAAAGCAGTAAGAACACTTTAGTTGCGCTCGGGCGACGATCTTTCCACCGAAAAGTGTCTTTAATTTTTACTGTACTGCTAATATGAGTTAGCATATGAGTGCATTTCGTAGCTAGCTTTACCCTGCTTTGTGTAGACAATGAAAATAGAGGATCATGTGTGACATAATCTGTAGTCGAGTGAAGAACAGAAATGAAATGTTGGGTGTCTGAAAAAAAAGTTATGGCCGCGGGAACGACCAACAAAGGATCACGTAGCGTTAGCGAAGGCAGGCAGCTGTTTTGTTTGTGTTTTTAGCTCTGAAACATGACAGCAGACATAGATAAAATTAAATATTTTTTCTTGTTCATAAGCCAGGCTACATCAAGCATATTTATGCATAATGATCCAATAAATAATGCAAATAATGTTGGTGTGTGTGTGAGAGAGAGTGACTGTCTCTGTGCATGTGTTGAAAGCCACTTGTGGCTCTTATGATTGGAAATATTGGTTATAGATTAACCTCCAATATAATATACTGCTAAATCATATATGGTTAACCAAAATCTAATGTTTTTGCCTCTCAGCTTTCTCTCTTGTATGGTTTATGTTCCTGGCTGAAAAGAGAGAACAGCGACAGAGAGAAAGAAGAGGGCAAGAAGCAGAAAAGTATCCTCACTTTAGCAGTACAGAGACGGCTAGATGGAAAAAGAGACAGTGAAAAGCAGAACAGAGACAGTTAAACTACGAAAAGTAGGTAACGTGTGTGTCTGTGTGGGAGAGAGTTTTTACTTTCCTTTACAGGAGCATCAAGATGTCAAAAAGAAATGATGGATATAGAAATTGTAATGCTGCTGTGGTTCAAGGTATATATATTTGTCTATGCCTGTGGTAAATATGCATGTCTATATGTGGTAATGTGGCAGTTTATAGAATTTATCAAACCTTATTCAAGAAATGAAATGTGCCTTTAAAACTCATTTTGGATTTTATATCTGACTGTGCAAAAAATGAATGTGCATTTGCACATGCCCAACATCTGGCAAATTAAAAAGAGGGAGAGCAAGACGAGGAAGTGGACCCAGGAGGCCATGGAACAGGCCCGACAGGAGGTGGAAGCAGGCAGGATCAGTATACGGCAGGCAGCCCAGCAGTTTGGGGTCCCGAAGTCCAGCCTGAGTGACAGAGTCAGTGGAAGGTTGGCCTCTGACTGTGTCCAAGGTCAGAGGACTCTACTAACCCCAGAAGATGAGAATTCCCTGGTGAAGTACTGTTTGTATTCTGCCAGTCACGGGTTCCCGCTGACGAAGCCTCAGGTCCTGGCTCACGCTCTGGCCATCTACAACCTCCGCCACCAGGACGCATCGAAGACCATGCTTGGCCAGATGTGATGGATAAACTTCAGGGAGCGGCATCACCATCGCCTTACTACCCTGGGGGGCCAACGAGGAATACTTCAGGCTCCTCACCACCACCCTGGAGGAGCATGGGTTGAGGGAGAAACCCCGTCAGATATACAACTGCGACGAGACGGGGTTTCAGCTGGACTCGGCCAGAAGACAGGTCATCGTGCTCCGGGGGACCAAACATGCTTATAGGCAGGCCCAGATGAATCAGGGACCACATCACCGTCCTGGCCTGCCTTAACGTGGCCGGGGAGGATGTCCCCCCTCTTGTCATCTATAAGGGGGGATATCCAGGGGACCCCTTTAACAAGGAAGGAGTTCCCAATGCCCTCTACGGGAAGTCGCCAGCAGGGTACATTGACAGCGAACTATTTAGGAAGTGATTTGTCAGGCACTTCTTGAAGTTCACACCGTAGGAGCGCCCGCTGCTGCTCGTCATGGATGGACATCGATCCTGTTTGGATCCAGAGCTGGTCTGGGTGGCACAGAGGGAGGGGGTCTCTTCGGACGCTTGAAGGCAGATTTCTTTGGTGTTGCAGGAGATCTGTCGGCAGTAAGCCACTCCTTCTTGGTTTCCAAGAGACATTAAAACATTTGTGTCCTGATATTTAATTTTTTTTTTATTTATTTTTTTTTACATGTTTTGTCTTATTTTTGTCTTATGTGTTTTTTTTAAATAAATATTTTTATTTTAATTTTGTGTTACAGTAACACCCGTTTTACTGCTCCGATGCAGATACTGCCCAGTCAGGCGTTGTGTACACTCAGGAGGCGTGTCTTTGCAACCTACGGTCAGCCAGCGGAGTCAAACTAGTTCTGGTCCGGAGTCAGGGGAACGAGCACGCAAATTTTTGTCCTTTCCTTTGTTCGGACATGTTCCACACGTAACAGCAGAGCAGACGGGTCAAGGATTACGGCGCGTTGAAAAATAAAGGTAAGGTGAACGATTTTGTGGTTAGAAGTTTTTGATAAGAAGTTTTGTGTTGGAAATTTGTAATAGCGGTTGTTAGCTAATGTTAAATAGCAACACGCCAGGTGCCAGTCGTTTCTCCTTCAACATCGTGGATGAAAACCTTCAGTCCAGTTGCTGTATCCCTTTGGATTCTTTAGGGGATCTGTACCGATGTATCTCAGGGGCCACGTTTGATTGTTTCAACACTTAGCTGGGTACACAAATCAAATGTTTGGACCTTTTCACCAAAGCTAGCTACTTTCCTTGTAACCTAGTACGGGGACTCGCTCATGTGATTAGTTGATAAGGAAGGAGACATCTGATTGGCTACAGATAATTCCCTGTTGGAAACAATGCATGTGCAGATCGGTGCACGTCAGGGGAGTCTCATCTCACACAGATGCAGTGAAGTTAACACAACTAGCAGTTTGTAAATGCAGATTCAA
>CAKAOI010052452.1:19920-43818 GCA_916701655.1 Sebastiscus albofasciatus
TCCCATTCACTTCCGTGAATAAATAGGAGGATGACCATTTTTCTTGGAACAGTCTGCACTCTGCGTCCACTTTTCTCTTTTTTGACAGAGACATTTTGGGACAATGAGGGTCCCAAAGCATGTAATGTTCAAATCGGCAGGCAGAATGACAAGCTAGCTCCGGACTAGCTGTAGCCTACTTGCTCAGCCGTGGTATAAACATTTCCCCCAGAATTCCTATTGCGACATCCAGTGGACACATTCAGAACAGCAGTTTCTTTCATTGAAAAATTGCAGCTCCTTTTTATGCTTTGCAAAATCATCTCGCGGGCCGGATTAAACCCGTTTGCGGGCCTGATCCGGCCCGCGGGCCGTACATTTGACACCCCTGGTTTAGGGGATCTGTAACGACGTATCTGCCCACGTTTGATTGTTTCAACACTTAGCTGGGTACACAAATCAAATGTTTGGACCTTTTCACCAAAGCTAGCTACTTTCCTTGTAACCTAGTGGGGACTCACTCATGTGATTAGCTGATAAGGAGGGAGACATCTGATTGGCTACAGATAATTCCCTGTTGAAAACAATGCATGTGCAGATCGGTGCACGTCAGGGGAGTCTCATCTCACACAGATGCAGTGAAGTTAACACAACTAGCAGTTTGTAAATGCAGATTCAACCGTTTGTATATAAATGTAACAACATCCAAATGTGTTTTTGATGAAACTTGCAAATACTTTTACATTTATTTAAAACAAGAAATATTTATGTATGCATCAGAAATATACATGAACCTTATTTTTGTGGATTTTTTTTTTTACATTTATATACACCAATAACTATCTTTGTGTGCATTGAAAAATATTTTTTGTGGAGAGAGTTATTTATATTTAAATCGCAAAATATTGTGGATCCTTCTGTGAGCATTCATCTTATCTGGCTCCATACTTCCAGCTTCCCCACAAGATAAATGTTTGTCCATTTTTACCCACAATGGAGTGATGAATAATGCATGCCCATAGATGGAGTCATGTTTTCTTTCTCCTGGCTCATTGAGGTAGTTACTGTAGAGAGGAGTCAGTGAGCTCCTGTGGGACTCATCATATCCTGCTACAACGTGCAGATGTGATGAAGAACAAATGGAGGTCAGCCTCCATCTGTTGCATGTTGGAGCCTTTTCACTCACTTTGCCTTTGTTGTCTTCCAGACAATAACTGTGTGGGAGCCAGTTTAGAATGTAGTGGAAGGTAACTGTGATTGCCTGGATGCTCGTCTCTCACCTCTCGAGCAGATGGCGAGAGCAGAGGGGACTGTTGACGAACCACAGACAGACGCAGCTCTGACGCCCTTGACTATCCAAGGCCGCATTATATTTTATTTCATGAATCAAAGAATTCTGCAGTTTGGTTTCCCTCAGGAGGGAAGAACAGAAGGCATTTAAAGGGGACAGAGATCAATCTGTGCTCATTTTGATAACGGCGGTGAAAAGATATGAAGTGGACAAAGATTTGATTTTTGTACAGTCAATATCATCATCGGCTGCTCCTGAGACATGACGCATCTTGGCACTGGCTGCCTGTAAGACCTGCTACACCTCATTGTTTCCCATTTATAATGACTTAATACTACTAATATTAACTGTATTTTTAAAAGACTGTCCAGTTATTCCCCTAGAGCTATGAGAGTCATGGATCTAGGGATGGCACTCACTATGGAACTGTGATGCTGGAAACTTGAATTTCCCTCGGGATCAATAAAGCTACTATCTACCTATCTACCTATCTATCTAAATTGTATCTATTTATCTATCTATCTATGGCCACGTGAACCTTAAAGGTTAGCTGGTCGTCAATCATGACACTCAGATTCCGGGCAGACTTTGTGGGTATGAGTTTGGTTGGTCACTGTGTAACACAAAAGACACTACTCCGTCCATAAAAAATAATTTTAATGTCAAGTCCTCATCCCTTTTCAAAAATTTAATTTTGAAAATTAAAAAGAAAATACTATAAATATCTTAAACAAATTGTGGTTCTTGCTCTGAAAAAGATTTCCTGATTCCATCCATCCTGATTGAATGAAAGTCAAACATTAAAAAATGAACAAACTCGTCATTGTCACAAATGTTTCTATAAAATAAACAGTGCAATTTTAAGTTAAGCACAAAAAATGAAAACACATAAGTCAATGAAACTTCCCTGCCTTTTCACATCATTGTAGCTGATACACTGTGTTTAAGTGGAAACATGCTTTTTGCTCCCGAGCTATATCATAACCTGTGTGTGTAAAAGGGAAATAGTATCAATGAGAGGATATTGATAGAATTAAAAAAATGATTTAATTTCAAGGACGCCTTAACTTTTCATCTTGTCATAAATGTGCACTGGTCTAAATTGGCTTTCATCAGAGGGGACCTGTGTGGTTTTGTAGCCTGGGGGGGATGAGACTAGGCTGCTCTGAAGGTTGCAGGGAGGTCTGAGAGGCTGCCCTTCATTTGTAGAGAGTGTGCCCTTTTAAAAATACAATAACAGACAGAGAGCGAGTGGCCAACAGCTTCACTGCTGCCTGGCCTCATTGCAACATTCACACCAGTTTTTTTTTCTTGTTTTATGGCCTCCAGAGGCTAATTTGAGCAGCTCCATGGTCAGAATGTGACCTTCAAATCCCTGCTCTAATCACAACTTTACTCCTCAGGATGTGAACAGAGTCACTGTACCTTCAAGGAGGAATAGTTCATCTGTGCATTGTGTGTACAGATTGTGTTTCTATAAAAACAATCTTACTATATAGCCAGGAATCTCTGTCTGTATGTGGGTGTATGTCCTTTGCATATCTCAAGAACCGTTCAGCCCATCTACTTCACACTTGGCGGTAGTATTTCTGGGGACACAAGGATGTGCAGTGTCGAAGTTGGTGCAATTTGGAGACGTGACACATTCAATATTAGTAAACTTTGAATTTACAAGCAATAGCATGTCCCCAGCGTTGAACAATACTGGCTTATGTGATGCTGGTTTTTCACAATTTACGTGCTTTATGTTTTTCTGAATTGGCATGAATTGGCTCCGAATGTTCCAAGTTTCAAAGTTTTCTTGCAGAGGGTGCAGCGGGCTTCAAATATGTCTCCTGGCACCGTCTTCAACCACACACTGAATTCACTGTTCTCTAACCATCGGTAATTGAACTTGCATTTACCCAGTTTTTTTTTTTTACATTTTTTAGCACTCTGACCTTAAGTTTGCCGAAAGCAATGTCGGCGACGTTACTCAGCTTTTCAATTTCCACGAGGTTTCTCCACTAATAAGCACACCACTCCCCTTGACTGCACGTGAAATGGGTGTGCTTTGATAAGTTCTATCTGGGGAGCACAGCTATTCCCTTTTGGTTCCGTTTTATAGTTTTGTTACGGTGTGCTAAAAAAAAACGACATTTAAAAGCAAGAAAATGCATTTATTTTATTACAGGAAAGTAACGATAATTATTTTTTTTTATTTCATGAGATTTTAAGATATTTTAAGGCGGAGTGACAAGGCAACAGAGGGGGTGGAGACATGATATTGTTTAAATATAGGGATAAAGGCGAACATTTTCAGACCGACTGGCACTCTGTCATTCACATATTAAGTAATTTTCAATGGTATTTGCCTGAGCTGTGTGTTAATATATATGTAGATACAATGTGGGATTTTGAAGCTGAACAACTGAAAAAATATTCCTCAGTTTCATTGTGAAAACATCTCCCTAAAGCTAAAATGAATTAAAAATATGAAATACTAAATATTTGTTTGCTTAAATGTCCACCACACCTAGTCAGTATTAAGTGAATCATCTCGTTTTCAAGCTGAAGTGTGAGGAATATTTGCACCATATGCTGACAGGAGCAGACTCCTGGTAACCGCTGTTCCACTGCAGGACGTCGGTCAAGCTATACAAGATCATACTTCTGTTTGAACAACACTGCTCAGTGTACCAGCAAGAGAGGAAATGGACACACTCAATGCAGCTGGCCTTGGAGAGCAAAGACTGACGGTACGTGTCCACAGACTCCGTGCTTTCCACGCTCCCCATTCATTGTCTATGCAAGCAGCCGCGCAATGCATTCTGGTAGCGTTCTAGAGGCGATTCAAGAGGCGTCGAGTCGCGTCGGACGGCCATGATTTGCATAAAGTAGACGAGCCCTCAACTTTATGCAAATAAGGAGCGGGCGTCACAACGCCTCGTCTCCCGATAATCTTTTAAACTAAACGTTGTTGATCCAAAATAAAGACAGATTCAGCAACTGCATGGGTTATTTCTCGCCTCAAATGTTTTCAGAAACACATTTCAGTGAACTATTTACGTGAAATCAGAGAAGAAAGTTTCCAAACGAGCCTCCATACTGGTTCTGGTTTGAAAGCTGGGAGTAGCAGCCAACGGCGGGAAAGCGTTCGTCCAATCAGGAGCCGAGAGCCTTGTTTCTAGGGACAGCACACCAAACGTCCAATGTTGGGAAGCGTCGCGTGCCCTCGCGATAAAAAACGCCCCTGTGGACACTTACCATCAGGCTGTATTCGAAACCGCATACTGCATACTACTGATGAACGCAGTATGCAGTACATCAGTAGTATGCAGTATGGAACATAAATCGGTTTATTTTGTAATATGCGAGGCCGAGTTTCGCGGGCTCCCGGTTTTGGAAAGCGGAAGTAAACAGCACAAACAATAGAAAACCTCCGCTACTCTATCACCCCCTACTGCCAAGAAAGAAAGATTGAAAGAAAGAAAGGATAGCTATAGATAGAATATTAAATAGAATATAGATAGCTATAGATAGAATATTAAATAGAATATAGATAGCTATAGATAGAATATTAAATAGAATATAGATAGCTATAGATAGAATATTAAATAGATATAGATAGCTATAAATAGAATATTAAAATGTCATGCGTTACTGTTGTAAATGCCAATAATGTGGCACGAAGACGACGAAGGAGGGACACCACCAGGAGCAGTATGTTGGCCATTATGAGTCAATATGAATCCCATGTAAGTACATATCAAGCTTTCTTTAAGGGTTAAGATAAGATATTCCTTTATTAGCCCCACAGTGGGGAAATTTGCAAATTAGGTATGGTTAGGTAAAGGACTTGGGCTCTTAACCTAACGTAGGTACTATTCAGATAAATCAATAAATAATATTCTCTGACAAACATGTTTATTAGAAAACTGTTAATTCTTTAAAACAAACGAACTCTGGAAAAAAATGATAAACTATATATAGACAGATTTTCAGTACACACAAACAATAAAAACTTAGAATTGTCTAAAAACATCTTCTCCTCCTACTCTACTCCTACAGGCTGCGCTTTGAGGGCAGTATTTGAGGTTAAATGCCCACACCTCTGTAGTCCGCCTCTACCTGGGAGAGGGAGACTTCAAAAAAGACTTCCATCTTTCAAGACAGACCATAAATGCCTTGGTCGAGTGTCTGGGGTACGCCAAGGACCATGGCTGGGGAAAAGACCTGGAGGTTGCCATTTACTTATATTGGCTGGCCAGTGCCACCTCCTATGGCGTGGTGTCAGAGCCTTTGATGTCGTCCATCGGGTCGCAGGCAGCATCATGGCCATCTTTAAGGGTGGTCCATTTTCCTGCCGCAGATGAGCTGGAGGGGATCGGGGAAGGCTTTGCCCGGCAGGCTGGCTCCCGTGCCTTCCGTCGAGTGGCCAGCAGCATCGATGGGACGCACATCAGAATCAAGCCACCTGCAGCAAATAAGGAAGACTACCCGAATAGGTATCTTGCATACAAATTGCCACTTTGCACAAATATATAATGGCCTGCTTTAATCTCATATCAATGTCAACTATTAGTGACTACATTTTACTACTTTTTTTATTTTTAACAGGAAGCTTTTCCACTCAATCCAGCTGCAGGTGATCCGTGACCACAAAGGTCGCTTCCTTGATACATTCACAGGTATGGATGGGAATGAGCATTGTCAACAGGTTGATACAATATTGCTTTGAGTCTTAAGATTTGAATAGTATTTTTAAGTGAAACTGTGACCCCAGATTACATTTAATTGGGATTTGTGGTTACTTTTCATTGTTAAGTGTATTATTACTTCCAAAGATATTTCCTAATCATAAGTAAAAGTGTTTATGTATCAGACATTTTTTACACAATATATTCTTTAGTGTGCCTTTAGAGCCTTTTTTAAAAGCCGTTACCCCTTTCCTTTTTTTCACAATGCTCGGATACAGGACTACCTGGTTCTGTGCATGATGCTCGGGTCCTGCGTTGGAGCTCCATTTATGTGGAGCAGCTCTACCCGCCTCCTGGCTGGTGCATCATTGGGGATGGAGGGTACCCATGCCTGGCTGCACCCATCAGCCTGATGACCCCATACAGGGAGCCGGTGCAGAACCCAGTCCAGGGGAGGTACAACCAGCATCACTCCGAGGCCAGATGTGCGGTGGAGAGGGCTATTGGGATGATGAAGACCCAGTGGCGCAGCATCTTCCTCAAGGCTCTTGAGGTAAAGGAGAACATAAGATATGTGTAAATGTAAGTAGATACACTGGCTGACTGCTGAGCAGCAGGTCGGGAAGACAAGCAGCAAAGTGGTACAAAGAAGACCATTTTGAGTTAATTAAAAGACTTCTATAGCATTGTAACCAAGAAGGACCAAAATTAATTTAAGTTTAATTGACATTATACAGTTACATACAACCTCTCTTTTCCTGTAGGTGAAGTCCACCTTTGTGCCAGAGGTGGTGTCTACCTGTGCCTTCCTCCACAACCTCTCAATGAGGAATGGGGACTTGGTAGAGCAAGATGTGGATGGGGAGGAGGGGGCTGTCCATGGCGAGGACGAGGATAAGGACCAGCCAAACCAGCCTGAGGACCAGATAATGTCAGGAGAAAATTTGAGGAACAGACTGGCAGCAGAGGTTTCTGCTCCTGGTGCTGCCATCCCTGCACTGCAGGAACATGATTATTGAGTGCAGCAGTTACAAACCTTTTTGTACATAGTTTCTGTTCCTGCAATAATTGTTCTTGTTTTAAGTAATTATTAATAATAATTGTTGTTGTTCTTATTAGTAGTTAGTAATTTTAGTAAGTTTAGTAATATAGTTGTATCATCACTATTTTACATCCACTGCCATTGATTAGTTATTAGTCCTACTTGTATTAGTTCTTACAGCTGCTGTGCTATTATTGTGGTTGTTGTACCCTCACCTCTCTCTCTCTCTCCATCCCCCGTCTCTCTCTCTCTCCCTCCTTTATGCAATAAATCAGATATATGTCACATTTGACCGTTTGTTGTATTCACTCACGATAAGGACAATTTAAGATTATACACTAAATTAGAAGTCCTTGAAGCATGGCTGTATACTCTGTTTTACAATTTTATAACACAAGTGTGATGTTATTGCAATGCTGGAGTTGACTGGTTGTCTTGGTATGACATGTAGTTTACAGTTTACACCATCCTCAAAACAGTTACTACACCGCCTTGGTAATGAAAAGCATTATATATGTTGTCTCAAATTCATAATTTCTATGATGGCTATGATGATGTGGCTCATCCACCCTCATTGTGATACAAAATACACCATAATTATCAGCATTATTAATGTTAAAGGGACTATTTGTAACTTTCAGAATTCCTTAACAGCGACACCTGTGGCCGTGAAATCAACGAAAGTCAGCGTCGGGCTCGCGCTTGCTCGCTCTAAATAGACCTGAACGAGCATCGCTCAAAACAGTGAGGCGACACACGTCAGCTAAAACCACAATATCACTCTATATTTCAGCTGCTTGGCAGTAATGTTAGCTGTCCCCAGAGCAAGGTCTCTCCATGAACATGATTTAGATCTGATCCTAGTGTTGGCTTTTCCTGCCTCACCCTCCTGCGCCCGCAGGGAGACACCGGCAACCTTAGCCTCTCCTCCGCTGCCTGCTTGCCTTCACTTACACAGCGCGCACCAACAGAGGTTTTCCGTGTCTTGTGAAGTGATGAGCCTCCGCAGAGAGAAACGTGACACCGGCACCCGGTGTCTCCCTGCGTCTCCCTGCGGGCGCAGGAGGGAGACGGTAACGTTTCTCTCTGGAGGAGCTGCAGCAGTTATTTCTGCACAAACGTCCACTGAACATTCACTAGATATCCTCAGAGCTAAACTAACTCTTCTGCAGTGTGGAGTGAGCGCGCGTTCACGTCTAGAGGTGGAGCGACTACGCGACTACGCGCTCTGAGTGAAGGCGAGCAGGCAGAGGAGACGAGGCTCCCGGCATACGCGAGCGCGCATGTGCGCCGACCCGCTACATTTATACGCTTACAAAGTTACAAACAGTCCCTTTAAATTGTTATATTAATATGTTTTCTGGGATAACATCATAATTACGATACAATATAATTACTTGTCAAAATTATAAGTAAATGTATGAATGTAGATAGAATGAATGAATAGATGTATGTGAATAAAGTAGATGATTTTTATGTGACACTAGAACAAACAACATTATCACTGTAAATGAAAGAGCTGATACCAAAATCCAAACATCTTCTATATATTTATTAATTTTTTCAAAATCATCTCAACAAGTGAGAGCAAATCTCTGTCTCCTCTCCTCCCTTTCTGCATTTTCATTCTCTTTCTTCTCAACCACTTTCTCTCTCTCTTCTCTCCGTCCAGCCACTCTCTCTCCCTTTTCTCTTCTCTCTCCAGTGCCTCTCTCTCTTCTCTCCAGACAAATCTTCTTTCTTTCTCCATCCCTTCCTGTGACCTGCTTCAAAAGCTGCACCCACTCTGGCTCCCTCCTTCTCTTTGAGGGGTTTTCTCCCTCAGTCTGGGGTTCCCTGGGTGAGGGAGGAGAGACCACCACCACATCCTAGCTGGATGAGTCAATGGTAACCGGGGGCGTAATGCTTGGCCTCCGCCCCATTGCCTCATCCATCAGTGTGTACCACTTCCAGGATGCGGCAGTGGCCTCTCCTCCCTCTGTGCTAATGCCTGTTTTAGGGGCCTTCAATTCCTGTACAACACACACACACATCCGAGGCATGACAACTGCATCTGTTGCTCTCATGGATTGTGTAGCTCATAGCAGAAAAACAATGTCATTTTAGGAGGTCAAACAGAACTTATGAGGTTAAATGGTCAATTTAGGATACAAACTTACCTTGTACTTTTGCTTTGGGTTTTTTAACTTTGGTGGGCTTTATTTTGCCCACCAAAGATTGCTCCCTGACAAACTCTCTGTCAAAAACAGCAATTAAAAGGTAGTTGTTTACGTGAAAATACAACAATTTAAATATCTAATAGTCACTACCTACAAGGCAAGCAAAGTTAAAATTAATTAAAAATTAAAATGCCAATAATCACTTGACTTACTCAAATCCTTTTTGGGCAGCATTCCGCCACCCACTGAAGAAGGCTTCGTTTGCAGTCCGCCAGAGGATAAGGGCCTCTGTGTCCTGCTCTGCCCCTATTAATAAAAATATCAGTACGATAGATTTAAGATATGTATGTTGTGTTGTTTTCTTATTGACAGCTCGCTAAGATTAACGTTGCTGTCTCCGTGATATCAAACGTTAGCTTCGGCTTTGCTACGGGTAAAGTTAACGTCAGTAGGGCAAATTACGTTCGTTACAGATAGACAGTAGCACTAATGAATTGCTGTCCTTACATTAAATTAGAAAAATAATATGCTATAAGTGGTACTTACATTTATATTCCTCCTTGTCCACCGCTGTCGCGGGGATGTTGCCGTCCGCCATTACAAAAATTACCAAAAGTGATCGTCCCAGCACATTGCATTGTGGGATACAGTAGGCGAGGTAGACTGATTTTTTCCGAATCAGTACAACATCCGGGTATTTTTGGCATACTGGAGATTTGCTTTTGTTCGCATACTGCATACTGCATACTACATTTTGGCCAAATCAGTACGTACTACTAGTATAGTATGCGGTTTGGAATACAGCCTTACTTTTTGGGGTAAGTTGTTAAAGGGTATAGTTGTCGATAGACTCAGTCAATACTGTATATTCCGATGCAAAAAAGTCTTGATTACAACTCCTGTAGGTTTTAATGAAATTACTGATATTTTGTACACAGAAACACAATGTTCAAAAATACTAGTATGGGATAGCACCCATGTAACAAGGCTGAATCTTAACCGCGGTGGCCTGGGTTTGAATCCGACCTGTGGCCATTTCCGCATGTCGCCCCCTCTCTCTCTCTGCCCTTTCTAGACTATCCATGGTCGTATCAGGAATAGGGATAGGCTTGAAAATGCCCCAAAAAAAGAAGATCTCTAAAATACTGGTACTGTTCTTATTGTCATAACTCTATGTCATAACATAAATTCTCATAATAGGTGGAACAGTCAGTTGTGTTTGGGCCCAAGGAAAAATGTATGATTTGAGAAGAAGATATCTTTTTCAGTGAACTTAAGGATTATGTCAAAAAATTTTAGGTATGCACAGGAACCTAACTGTGTTTTTCCCCCTAAATGTGCAGTTTCAAAATCAGTAAACGTTGGTTAATGAAGTCTGCAGGAGCCAGCTGTGTTTGATCAATTCTGTTCTTATCTTAAATTACTGTAATATCTCTCAACTTAATTATATTTAATAATATAGTGCAGCTGCCAATATCCAATCACATTCACATAGGTGTACATCACAGACAGTTAAACCCGTCACAGTTCTATGGCGTTTAATTAGTATCAAAACCCGCACGCACATAGAACAGTATCCGCGAGCGGAAAAGCATCCTCGCGGCGGAGCATTTCTGCTCCGCGTGCATGTGGGGCTGTGATTAGCACTTGATTGACCCAGTGGCTGACAGGACAGTCTCATATACCACTAAGTCATACAGATGGAAGATTTCAGAATTGTCCTGGAATTTGACCATGGGTGTGTTCCAATCCACGTACTTCTGTACTTACACTTACACTTACACTATTTTGAGTGCATAAGTGCGTTCACACTGGGAAGTACAGCAAAATGCAGTGCACTCAAAGTACCCGAATGTTGTACTCAAAAGGGTCAAATCGTTGAGTGTGGAACGCTGGACAATTTTCACACTCAATTGTCGCCATCTTGGCTACGTAGCAGAAGAGGCAGGAGCACGACCACTATTCAAACGTGAAAATGGCGGCAGATGACGCAGGAGCTTTTGCGGTGCTGAACAAAACCTTATATATGTAAGTTATAATGTTTCACGTCTACTCATTTGCTTTTATTTTGCACTAATTGTTGTTGAGCACAAGTCATCAGTATGTTTATTGGGTTACTGTAGGAGTTTGTACAGTTAACGAACCATGAACAATATCGTGAATGCTAACAATGCTAACAAGCCTGCCAACAGTGTTAACGTCGATGTTAACTTTTAACTACATTGCAGTCATACATCGACACCTTGCAGCTGATTGAAGTGTTGTTTTTTTCATGATCCTTTGTACTGTTATCGACCACCAGCCATAAGAATATTTGTTGGGTTTTTCCACGTGTTGTCGGTCGAATTGTGAACACAAACGCTAATGCAAGCCAGCTAACGTTAGCTAACGTAACGGTACTCTAAACTATCAGTGACACGTTTATGGGCATCGATAAGTTACCTTGTCAATGTAGATGTGAAGCTACAATGCTACACTTTGCACTACGTGTTTATTTTTCTGTAACTAAACTGTTAGAGATAGAGACCATCAGGATGTTAATTGTGTTAGTGAAGCAGAGTCAATACCGTGAATGCAATAAAGAATAATGACAATCAGCAGCAGCACATAATTGTAGTCAGGCTTCAAATTTCAACATGTTTGTATTTTAATCTGAATTAAACACATATTTTGGTCTTCTAGGGACGGATGAGGACGAAGTTTGAATTTAGGACTGCTGTATTAAACTGCATTAGTTTCTGCTCAGTGCTCTTTGTGGACTGGTAAGGAGGTGTATCAAGTTATTGATACACACAAAGATATCTAATGTTTTCTGCATTGTATTGTTGTATTTTAATCATGACCTACTTTTATAAATAAATAATAGCTTTGTTTTACTATTGTATTTTAAACAGGACCTACATTGTGGAGAAAGGCCTGGATGGGAGGGTGACCCCTGTTTTTTTTTTTTTTTTTAAATGTGAAAACCTTAAACAGAAATACAAGGTTGGTTGGTTAGTTTGTCTATTTCAATATTCCACACGTCGCTATCTTTGAGGAAATCAGCTTTATGGATGTGAATTGTAAAGTATTGTTTGAACTGATGAAAAAGTAACTTCTAAATATATCAGTGACTCTTTGACATTACTTACTTACTTTTCACTTGTGCAAACATAACACCAGCAGAAGCATTCAACAGTGATGACTCCACTATTACTATTTCAATATAATCTGGAAATGTTCTCCTTTGTTTTTGGCTGTTTTTCCTCCACAGGACCTGAAGAGACGCGGCAGAGAGGGAGCAGCAGCTGGTCAGCGAAATGAGAGAGAGGGAGGAGAGGTGGGACAGAGAGGTCGCTGCAAGTGCGGTTCCTGGCCATCAGCGGTTCCTGGCCATCAGTTGCTAAATAAATAATTTATAAATAAATAATAAATACATATATATATAATTCAATCTGTTTATTGTTGTTACTCTGATTAGTTTATTACTGTTGTTACTCTGAGGTTTTAAGTCATTGACAAAGAAATGTTCAGACAATAATTAGTGTTAAAATTTGCCAAATTATTTAATCAATTAAATGTAATCATGGTCTGGTGCATAACAGAGGGTTGCCATCCTGTTTCTCTCCTCTGCTCCACAGATGGCTCCTGGAGGTGCTCGTTCTCCATGGTCTGGAAAGTCATCTGCTGCTCTGTCCACACCAACGTCTGGGTCCAACAGGTCTCCGTTGTTCAGGCAAATGTTGTGTAGGATTGTGCAGCAGGTGATCATCTCCGGAACATAGAGGATGTCCACCTCAAGCGCCTTCAGGAAGATGGCCCTCCACCTGGTCTTCAGAATGCCAAATGCCCTCTCCACAACACATCTGGCTTTGGACAAACAGCTGTTGAATCTAGCCTGCAGCTGGTTGCGGAGAGGCTTGCGGTATGGTGTGATGAGGGTCATTGGGTTGGAGAGGCAGGGGTAACCACCATCCCCAATGATGCAGAAACCTGGTGGAGGGTACTTCTGTTCGTAGTACAGAGGGCTGTTTTTCAGCACCCTTGCGTCATGCACAGACCCGGTGTAACCAACGCAATCATCAATAAACTTTGCTGTGTGGTCACACACAGCCTGAAGTTGGATGGAGTAAAACAGTTTCCTGTTTAGGTAGCAGGTTGCATCGTCAGAGGGCGGCTTGACTCTAATGTGGCAGCCGTCGATACTACCAGCTACTGTGTTAAAAACAGCCGACCCTGCCAGACGTGCAAAGCCTGTTCCTACGGCAACCAGATCCTCCTCTGTTGGGTGACGAACGATCTGTAGGAGGAGAGCTAATATCTGCCCTCTCGTTTGTGGACTGCCCGGTGAACTGAGGTTCGGGGCATGTCAAATGCCCTGGCCACAACACAGTAGGAAGTTCCACTAACCAACCAAAACAAAAATACCAGGGACTCGATAACAGGCCCCCAACCGTGATTTGCATCCTCGCCGATGGCTGCCATCAGGGCATTAAAAGATGCCCTGGACGGGCGAAAGTCGATCCGCAGGTCACTCTGGCTGTCAAAATACAGTGCCAGTGGCATTTAGCTGGCAGTACTGCCTAGGGTTTGGAGGCTGGAGAAAGACAAATAGGACAAACTATCAATATCTATGTATTTATCTATTTAATTATTTAGTTAAGTTTTGTGACAATGTAATATTTAATAAACTCAGTCATTTCAATATTATGTGTTTTCTTTTGCATTTACACTTTGCATGACTACACAAAGTTACAATCAAATAGTATTTATAGATGTATTCTGGCATAGATTATCTATGTTCTATTCTTTTATGTAATGATGAGTCTGATTACAGCACAAATACAGCTTTGGATGACAGCTTGTTCGTGTGTGTTTGAAGTAAAATACTGCTGCTCAACAATAGTCTATGGGCCACGTAGATAACAATAAAACAATACAATATGTAAACATACCTGTTCATTTTCAGCCAGGAGGAGGAGGATACATCGTAGGCGACGTTGTTGGAAATGTAATTTCCACTTGGCTTTCATTTTTTTCTTCAACAAAGCAGGCAGATATTTTGGCGGGTAGTTGACGGGTAGAAGCTGAAGGAGGCAGCTCCTCGAGACCAACAGCGGTTTCCCATGTTTTGTTTCCCGATGACTGAGGGGAGTGACGTGGTTAACTCCGGGCCGAGTAACGTTATCGACTCCGGCTCAAGCAGGAAAAGTTAACACCATGTTTGCTTGTTTGAATTGTTCTTTGTATTATCTACGAATTTAAAATAAAGACTATTAAAAAAACAAAACAAAAAACACAGTGTTTGGTTTGTCCGTTCAGGGCTACTGTAGAAACATCGCAGCCGGGTGTTAGGTTTTGTTTTTCCGCTGGACCCCAAAGCAGAGACTGGCACAGGTAAGTAAAAAGGTAATAAAGTTTATTATAAACCATGAGGCAAAAAATGTGAGCTGGACGGCTCGTGGCTCAGAGGACTTGGACCAGTTGACCAAGCACATGGAAACACAGACACAGAGAAAACGCGGAAGCAGCAGCAAGGCAGACTGGAAGATCTGGCGGGAGGACAAAAAACACTGGTAAGTAAAACGGAACTCTAGAAAAATCTCAACACTAGAAAACTACAAAGAAGTAACGTTTGCTCTACCGCATGAGACGGAATTATCTGGCACCGCAGTGGAGTGAAGACCAGGCTTTTAAGGAGAGGTTGATTAGGTAGATTGAAGACAGGTGTGCCTCCTCTGCTGCTGCAGGCGGAGCCAGCCACACCCCCTGCCCAACACATGCCCTGCCAAGGGAAAAATACAAAGGGGAAGGGAACAGAGAGAAACAGGCATGCACAAAAAACAACCACCAGCAAAACAAAACAACAGAAACCTAACACCGGCTCCGCGAAGAGGATCCGCTCCCGCGGAAGAGGATCCGCTCATTCTAAGTTAACAAAAACATAACGACTCTTATTATCAGGTGATTATACACTAAAGAAAACAGTATGAATTGAAGTTACACCTGAGTAGTATTTTTTAAAAATATGATTAAAAGAAGTTATTTTTATAAAACGGTCACTATATCCTGACAGTAGTGCATGAGACAGGTAATCTGAAAAAAATCATGTGCCTCTGTGTCCTCCGGTGCTCCTAACGGCATCTGCAAGATTTCACATACCGGAGGAAAACAAGTAGTCAGAGCTGATCTGAGGTCCGCTGTCCAACTGCTGTCTATGAGAGCCGGCTGTCAATCACTCGCGAACTCCAACCAAACGGTCAAACTAGGCAGCTCTGAAGAAATATGAATCAATATTATGTTACGTTAATGCCTATTTCTCTCCTAAGATGTTTTCAGAATCATCTTGTAGTGTACTGTTGAGCTGTAAAATGAGAAAGTTTGTGACGCTGCCGCCATTGTGAAATCTGGTGAAGGAACGCCCAGTTCCGGTCACGTGACCGGAGCACAGCCAATAGGAATGCTCTCTCTCTGAAAAAGCTTGAAAACAGAGCCATGAGGAGGTGCAGAAGTCTAGTTATATCTCAGAACACTTGAATTACAATATGCTGAAAGATTATTATGGAATTTTTGACCAATGATGCCAAAAATATACTGCCTACTGCCTACTACTTGGTTTTAGGGTTAACTTTAGAATTTGGCATGTAGTTGTGTCCGTGTGTCCTATCAAAATACTACGTAACACGATTTCAACTTCACTTCCACATAAAGAAAAAGACAACCACTGGCTCTCAGAGAAGCTGGAGTGTGTTGACAAGAGCAGAACTGTCTTTGCTCCTCAGGGACTCAGAAAGAGGAACTGCCTGAACAGAAAATAGACATCAATCCCAACTTCCTGTTTTCTCTCAGGCTTTACTTGAGGCTTTCATTTGTAGCTCTGGCCCGTCCTCATGTTCTACTGCTATTTTTTACATGCTCATACAGAGTAATAACTACAGTAGACAAAAGAATGTCAAGAGTCTTCCTCAGCTGCTTCAAAAGTCAAATCCCTCAGTGAGAGAAACCTTTGTTTGTTTGAGAATGGCCCAAATGAATTACTGCTCTACCAAGAAAGGAATATCCCAGCCTCTGTCTTTTCACACAGGACTGTAAAGTTAGTGAACAATGTATGCCAACACCCAAAAGAAGAGAAGCTACCCTGAAATACAACTTCTGAAATGCCAGGTTAAAATGATTGGATTTCTTCAGGCTATTTTAATGCAACTGTAAATAACAACGCTGATGTAATTAAAGGCAACACCGATTACGAGAGTTGTAAGTTGTTTATGTTGTTCCCTTGAGGATTTACTGAGCTTCAAGGGAATAAATCTTGAAGGCGACACTGGTGAGACAGAAAGAAACTGCAGAAATGAGGAGTTTTCTATTTTTGGTTGAAAACTTCATACATTTATTACGCGGAAATATACAGGAGCAGGTTTCAGGATGGAGAGACAAGAACTGATGGTAAAGAATGATGAATTAATAATAGAGTTCCATACTAATAGTGTTTGTATTGGTAAAGTTTGCTCTCTACTATTACATTTGAGTCACAAAGATTTTTAAAATAACGTTGGCGACCCAGAAGGTTGTTTAGGTATTTTCAGAATTTTCAAAGTGTAAAACCTTGGTTATACTTTATGCAAGGACGGTCACATGGCTATGAGCTGATGCAGAATCGTGATGAGGAAACGTTATGATCTTTAATACTCCGTCGGGATTTCTCATTGCGGCTAACCAACATTTTCAAACTCCTCAAAGTTCTCACAGTTCTTCAGCCCTTTCTTTCTACATAATATCTAATAAAAGCAGCGCATTTAACACAAGCAATTTGATAAAAACATCTTAAGAACCAACACGGCGCAGCTTTCAAGGAGTTTGCTAATGCCAGCAGCGGGAAACAGCAACAACCAACTTTGCAGCAAACGCTGGAGAAGTGAGCAAAAAGACCGGAGACAACCAACGCGCATTAAAAATAACAGAAGCTTTTACTCAGTACATTGCTCTTGAAGACCAGCCACTGTAAATTATTGATAATACAAGGAACGTGAGCAGCGCGTGGCGGCTGTGCAACCTGTTGTTTTTAATTTGGGCATCCATGTTAACAGTTTTGAGCAGTCGCACCTTTTTTTACCGCGAGCTATGCGCGGTTCACAGCAACAACAGAGTGAAAGTGTTCTTTTTACAATATATTGATATCATACAAGCTATAGTACTGCAGTTTTTTTTTTTATTATTATTATTAACAAATATAGGTAGATTACTGTGCATCCCAGGGGTACGATAAAAAAAAAAAAATATATATATAAAATAAACACTAGAGAGATATGCATCTATATATAGACAAAAAATACAAATTCAAAATACATTCTCATCTGTCCATAAAAAATTTATCAAACACAAAGCTGGTTCTGGTTGCCTTCTTATTCTTAATGTTTTTAATTGTGGTGCCATACTGCTTCAGTTCTTGATAAAAATGTTCCAAATTGGGTTTGGAGTCCGACCATTTTTTCTTGTGAATGTAGAATTTTCCCGAAAATAGAATCAACTGTACAAAGAACATAACATCTTTATCCTTCTCATTACCTTCAAAACAAATAAAAATGTCCTTTTCCTGAAACTGAATTGTTTGTCCAGTTTTCTTTCTTAAATAATGTTCAACATCCACCCAAAATATTCTGGTATACATACAGTGATAAAACAAATTACATATTGTTTCTTCTTCTAATTCACAGAAAGTACAAGAATATTCAATATCAATTCTAAATCTCTCCAATGTCTTTTTTGCTGGATATATGTGGTGCAAAACTTTAAAGGAAACTTCTTTTACTTTTTTATTGAGACAGAATTTGTCCCCAACTAGCCAAATTTTCTGCCAATTAATTTCTCCATAAAGTGAAGACCAAAAGATTCTTCCTGGAGGCAGAGTTACAGCTTGTATATAATTCCTTAGGTATTTATTAGAGCATTTGTTCTTGGTAATGTCGACTTATCCAAGGAATATACCACTGTTAAAGGGATCCAACATTGAAATCTCCCTTACTGAACCTCTAAGAAGTTGCAGCATACTCCTCGGCAGAGCCAGCCAGCTCCCTGCGTCCACTGCCTGCCCTTTTCATCATTCAAATAAACTCTGTCAGTCTCTGCTTTGGGGTCCAAACAAAACCAAAACTTAACATTTAAGTCTTGAAACCTTCCTATAAAACTGAGTGCCAAACATTACAGAAGCAACAGATAATACACCCAATATTGCCGAAATACAAGAAACAATTTTGCTAACATGCAAAACCTTTTTAAACATTTTAACATATACAAATAGAAACAATTACGCAATTAAAAAAGGCATGCAAAACTAAATTTTGAAAACATAAAATAGTCTAAATCAAATTAATTCCCAGACTGATATAATCAAATTCAGTATGATTGTAACATTTACAACAAAATATATTAGAACAGTGAAATTAATTTGTTTTTTAAAGTTAAATGTAGTTTTCATTTAAAAGAGAGAGAGAGACATAGAGAAGGAAGGAGGGAGGAAAAGACTTATGGTACGTGTCCACAGGGGCGTTTTTTATCGCGAGGGACGCGACGCTTCCCAACATTGGACGCTTGGTGGGCTGTCCCTAGAAATAAGGCACTCAGCTCCTGATTGGACGTACGCTTTCCCGCCGTTGGCTGCTGCTCCCAGCTTTCAAACCAGAACCAGTATGGAGGCTTGTTTGGAAACTTTCTTCTCTTATTTCACGTAAATAGTTCACTGAAATGTGTTTCTGAAAACATTTGAGGCGAGAAATAACCCATGCAGTTGCTGAATCTGTCTTTATTTTGGATCGACAACGTTTAGTTTAAAAGATTATCGGGAGTTTCGAGAGGCAGCGAGTCGCGTCGGACGGCCGTGATTTGCATAAAGTAGCCAGGACCTCAACTTTATGCAAATAAGGAGCGGGCGTCGTGACACCTAGTCTCTCGAATCGCGACGCCACGCTACCAGAATGCATTGCGCGGCTGCTTGCACAGACAATGAATGGGGAGCGTGGAAAGCACGGAGCCTGTGGACACGTACCATTACTCTTCAGCTCCCTCCGCCACATCGGCCTTAATGACCTTTTTCCCCTTTAGACCTGTTTCAATAAGAAATGGCAGCTTTTTAAATTTGGCTACCAGAGGAAGCCAGAGGGCCTCCTCTATCTCCAACACCTTATCTCCTTCAATCAGCAGACTGAGTATCCCTGATCTCTGTTCTAGTTCACTGGTTCCCAGAGCACTGACAACTCTGGTGGTGCTTGTCTCCTGTAGGGAGGAAGTTAACTTTTGTTAGTGAAAGTAAGGGTCGGCAAGATGAGGAATTTAAAAATCTTTTAAAAACTTGTTTTAAAAGCATGCATCAGGTTTGTTAAAATGTACATGTTTGTGTATTTCTGTTGGTTTCATGTAATTAGAAATGATATTTGTTACATTTTTTATCCAAAGTTAAGACTGAATGCCCCTGAAAATGTCATGTGATATAAGCACAAAATAATGGGAAATATTACATATTTTATCCACCTAGAGTGACTGTAAGTGCACTCACAAAATTCATTAGTAAATGTATTATTAAAATCAAGCAGGACAGTCAGCAAGGTCAACAGAAGTTAGTGTTGGTGTTTTATTTTATGTGAATGTAGAAAAAGCATCCAACATCATGTTGCTTTAAAGTGGCATCTATTGGGGCAACAGAGGCTCCGTTATGCTGTATTAATTATGAAATAACAGAAATGTAATAACATTTAATTTTATGTCTGAGAAATATTCTCTTTCATTAAGTTATATGAAACTGATCAGCCAAAAAATACTTTTCTTGTCAACAAACCAATATCTACAAACTTGTCTAAATGAAGTAGATATAAAACCAATAGTAAAGGGACTGTTTATAACTTCTTACACGTATAAATCAATCCGGGTCGGTGTCCCATGCGCGCTCACGTGTGGCTACGCTGTTCAGACTCAGATTCCAACACAAACTACACGGAAGCACCAAAACCGCAAAGTTTTATCTAGTGAAGCCCATCTTGTAAACAGTGTTGGCCGCGGTCGGAGGATGCGGGGGAAACCGTGGCTTTGGTCTCCAGGGCAGGAGTCACTGCTGTATTCTGCTCCTCTGCCTGCCTGCATTCACTCACACACCAGTCTCGCTCCGATATCACGTGCATGCGCGCACACTACACACTGCAGAAGAGTTAGTTTAGCTCTGAGAATATCTAGTGAATGTATAGTGGAGGTTTGTGCAGAAATAAATGCTGCAGCTCCTCCAGACCGTCAGAAGTTTCCTGTGTCGGTGTCTCCCCCGGTCGGGAGGCCGAGGCAGGAAAAGCCAACACTAGGATCAGCAGTGATTCATGGAGAGACCTTCGTTTGGTCATCTAACATTACTGCCAAGCAGGTGAAATATAGAGTGATATTGTGGTTTTAACTGATGTGTGTCGCCTCACTGTTTTGATGGATGCTCGCTCAAATTCAGGAAGCGTGTGCACACGGGCGAGTGCGAGCAACAGGCCGCTGACATTCGTTAACTAAACGGCCACAGGTGTTGCTGTTAAAACCAATTTCTGATTCTTACAAACAGTCCTTTTGATTGATTGCATGTGTGCTTTATTGAAGTGGTTCATTTTTAAATTGGTTAAACTTAAATTAATTTTGGTAATTTTGTAGAGAATGTTTTGGATATTTTAGGTCTATACTTTTCTTTGATATTTTTGTGTGTATTTTGCACATTGAAGTCAACAATTAGATAATCTTTGAAATAAAAAACCTACCTCGATGGTTGTTTGAGGACTTGACCGTAAACGGAATCCTTACCCTTACAGTGTGTCCACACAGGGAACGTCAGCAGCGTTTGGCGGCTGCGGAACCTGTTTATTTTGTCCATGTTAACAGGTTAGAGCAGCCACACAGCCGGCGCGTCTCGAGATTCGAGGTCTTACCTATTTTTACCACGAGATTTGAGGTCTCTCCTATTTTTACTGCGAGCCACTCGTGGTTCACAGCAACAACAGACAGTGAAAGTGATCTTTTCACAGCATGTTGACATCATATCAGGAACATTACCAGTTTCAATGTCGGACATGAAAAAAAGTAAAGATTTATTTTTAAATCGACACTTCCTGCTTTCATTTCAAAATAAAAGCCCTCAAGTGTTTTTTCTGTGGACTCTGTTGTTGCTGTGAACCGCATGGCTCGCGGTAAAAATAGGAGGGACGCCCCTGAGCCGCTCTAACCTGTTAACATGGACGCCGAAATAAAAAACAACAGGTTCTGCAGCCGCTATGAGCTACTGACGTTTGCTGTGTAGACAAAACGTTACGGTAGGTCAGTGTTACGTCCTCTTCCATTGCAAAAGCCAACAGGGCTGTCTCCCTCCACAACTTCATTGTGACTCGTGTCTTGTTCTTTAAAAATATGAAAAATATATTGTTTTTATACTCCCATACCCAGTAATATTTCCTTCAAATAAAATGTACCAAACTATTGCATTCAACCATTATGATATGAACAGCATTAGGCCTACACACAACATTGGAATACTTGTCTAAACAGTATTGTATCTTGATATGGTATTATCTGTGGATCTCAATGACTGGCTTGAAATCTAGTACCTTACAGTTATGAAATAGATTGAGTTTAAGAAACACTGTCGCAGATATTGAGACATTACACAAAACAGGCCCAAATTCAAGTGGTTATATTAATTTTACTGTCTATTTATTCACTTTCTTTTAATGCTATGTTGCAGTCATTTCTCAGTACTTTACTGGAGTATATTAATTTTCTGCAGCTTTATACTTCTACTTTTTACAGGGAAACATTGTACTGTTTACAGCATCACATTTATCTGACAGCTTTAGTTACTAATTAATTAATTACAGATTTAACAAACAAAACATATGATGCTATAAATATGAAGCAGTGCTTTATATATAAATAACAGTGAACAAATTGAATTTCCCCTCGGGGATCAATAAAGTATGTCTTCTTTACTATTAACCCTTGTTTATTATCCCTTTAAAAAACTCCCCCCGTTACCTTAGAGGACAAAAGTATCTGCATAAAAATACTACATTACATCAACTACATCAAAAACAGAATTATATATTAATATTTTTTTCAACTTTCAGTTGAAAGTTAAATCTTTTAAAGGGACTGTTTGTAACTTTTTACACGTATAAATCATTGCAGGTCGCTGTCCCATGCGCGCTCGCGTGTGGCTACGCTGTTTAAACAAGACC
This sequence comes from Sebastiscus albofasciatus, assembly GCA_916701655.1. Lineage (NCBI taxonomy): Eukaryota > Metazoa > Chordata > Actinopteri > Perciformes > Sebastidae > Sebastiscus > Sebastiscus albofasciatus. The sequence continues at coordinate 42,288 of CAKAOI010052452.1, forward strand.
CCAATGCAAACTACTCGGATGTACCAAAACTGCAAAGTTATATCAAGTGAAGTCTGTCTTGCAAAACAGTGTTGGCCGTGGTCAGAGGATGCGGGGGAGAACGTAGCTTTGGTCTCCAGGGCCGGAGTCTCTGCTGTACTCTACTCCTCTGCCTGCTTATCTTCACTCACACATCGCGATCGTTCTCGCTCTTTCGCTCCACTCTCACGTGCACGCGCGCACACTACACACTGCAGAAGAGTTAGTTTAGCACTGAGAATATCTAGTGAATGTACAGTGGACATTTGCGCAGAAATAAATGCTGCAGCTCCTCCAGACCAACAGAGGTTTCCCGTGTCTTGTGAAGTGACGGGGCTCCGCAGCGAAAAACATTATCGTCTCCGACCAAAACTCCTGTGTCTCCCCTGTTTGCTGCGGCTGCGGTCAGGAGGCTGAGGCAGGAAAAGCCAGCATTAGGATCAGCATTTTTTCATGGAGAGACCTTCATCTGGTCAGCTAACATTACTGCCAAGCAGGTGAAATATAGAGTGATATTGTGGTTTTAGCTGACGTGTGTCGCCTCACTGTTTTGAGCGATGCTCGTTCATGTCTATGTAGAGTGAGCACAAGCGCGAGCAACAGTACTAGAATCTAGTACTATCCATACTAGATGCCTGAACCACCTCAATTGGCTCCTTTCGACACAAAGAAGCAGTGGCTCTACTCCGAGTCCCTCACGGATGACTGAGCTTCTCACCCTATCTCTAAGGGAGACGCCAGCCACCCTCCTGAGGAAACCCATTTCGGCCGCTTGTACCCGCGACCTCGTTCTTTCAGTCATGATCATAACTACCAAATATCTTTACTCTTAAAATGCCAATTTGTTAACATAATGCCACTGTTTTAAAAACAACACCACAATAATTGAATTATGTTCTGTATCCAAAATGCTACAGTGCTTCATAATACAACAGCAATGCCCCTCATGCAAACATGAGAAAATGGCTCAATCTGGTGGAAAATAGTTAAATGTACAGTTTTGAAGCCAGGGCTCTATATTTCCATCAAAAATAAACTACTTAAAAGTTTATAAACCAGAAACTTCACTCAGTGCACGTTCCCGGAGGAATGTGATCTGAAATCGGCGAAAAATTAACAACATCTGCGGCCAAGATTCCAGGTTTTCCTGGCGGTTTTGCTCCGGTAAATATGCTATTTTTAGCTCTGTCACGTTAGCTCAGTATTTACGTTATGCATAAACTCTGTAAACCGTAAACATACACTCTGTTTTACGTTTGTCTTTACAGGTCCATTTGTGAGAAATGACTGACAGAATCATCCCAGTGGAGAAGAAAACATTTGCTGTGAGCAGACCCAGCAAACATGTCCCTTTGGGGCCCGTGTGGGGCCACTGTGGGCAGAAAATTGGGCCCACTGTGGGCCCCGATACCGTCGTGAAATGCGGGGCACATGTGAGCCCCACACTTTGGGCCCCAGTGGGTTAGCCCACACCCAGCCCAAAGTGTGGGCTAGTGTGGGCAGCCCACACCTA
>CAKAOI010052453.1:573-34757 GCA_916701655.1 Sebastiscus albofasciatus
CTTTCAAAGACATCCTCATGGAAGAATATTGACTAATTTATTCATTTATTTGCATAGCCAAAGGATAGTTAAACTTATTGCGTCTGTACTTGAACCAAGAACAGGGCAACTAAACACCAAAAGAACTGACACATTTTTGGATAAAGATATATTGATTGCCTTTATTGCACACACAAAAAAGCCCCCGGCCCTAAATATTGCAATATCTCCTTTCATGTTACACACAAGAGTCCCCTTAAAGGCTGCAGAATAGAATATCAGAAATACTATCTCAAATTAATGAAAAAGGGTAGATACACAGGCAGCAATATCACAATGTCAACAACACAATTAACAGCTATAGCTGCAATAGTGTGTGCGTATTATTAAGAAAATGTATATTTATGACGTAACAGTAATTTTTCAAACCACCCAGATAACGCTTTGTCAGCTTGTAAAAACAAATACAAGTACAGGAGAACCCATGTCACCCAAAACATACTGATAAATCAAAAAGCAATCCATTTGATCTTTAATCACTTGTGCTTCATCTCCAGTGAAGGCTTGGGAGAAACTCAGCGTCTCCATTTTTCTGTGGAATAAAAAGAAAGAATATTAGCCATTTAATTCAAGGTGTTTTCCTCATTTTTCAGCAAAGATAATAAACAAATACATGAAAACCTTTGACATTCATTTTCATTCGATTTTTTTTTTTTTTTTACCTCTGGTGACCTCAAAGCAGTTCTCACAGTGCACCATGCGTTTGTAGATCCACATGCTGTCCCCAGCTTTCATATGACCCAGAGTGCTGTTACACACCTCGCACTGCCAAGACACAAACAAACACTCACATGAGGAAAGAGACTCACGCTGAGCAGTCAGCTGCACTGTTCCTGATAACATCCTGTTGTCAGTGTTAAATGCAAAGTACATTTACTCAAGCGTTGTACTAAAGTATTATTTTGAGATACTTTACTTAAGTATTTCCATTTCATGCAGGTTTATAACTCCACTTTCCCTTCTATTTCAGAAGGAAAATATTGCATCTTTTACTCCACTCCATTTATCTGACAGTGATAGTTTCTTGTTACTTTGCAAATTAAAGGCTCTGAACACCCACACGTGTTTCTAATTAGTCTGGCTGATTAGGCTTCTTGTCAGGTGTAAGTTGGGCGGAAAAATGCAGGGAATTACCATAAACTCTACGTACTAATATGAATTTCACAGAAGGCGTTTTGACATGTCACAGTAAGAAAAGCCCAGAATATATAAATTAATGATGGCAGAGTAATATAGTATTTTTTACAGTGTGATATTGCTACTTTTACTTAGGTAAAGCATCTAAATACTTCTTCGTCAACCACTTTAATGGAATGAGGGAATGAACTAATCTGCTCACTTTAAAGCAGGAAGCGTGGCAGTTGATCTTCATGTCATCCAGCACCATCTTGGCATCACCGGTGAAGGGCTTACGGCAGTAGGTGCACAGGTCTTTCTCAAGCACCGTCCTGTATGGGACACAAGTGTTTTACAGTATATTAAAATAACATCAACATCATCATACTGTATTATATTCTAAGTTCACTATTGAACTTGGAAAAAGTAGTTTGGCAAAAACAATTCTTAGCCCGCGCTCCATTCTATACGTGGATTGAAAACTCTGCGAGACCCAGACGAGGAATCCTAAAGACCTTGGTGGTCCCTTGACATTTCCTCTAGCGCCACCATGAGGTTGACATTTGGGAACTGTCTCAAACACTGTTGGATGGATTGCTATGAAATTTACCACGAAATTTGGATGAATTGCAATAACTTTACCTTAACTTTTCACGTAGCACCACCATCAGGTCAAAAATTTAATTTTTACTTTGGTATATGACAAAATACTGGCAGAATTAAACCTGCAGTAGGCAGAATATTTTTGACATCATTGAAATGCAAAAATTACATAATAACCTTTCAGCATATTGTAATTCAAGTGTTCTGAGAGATAACTAGACTTCTGCACCTCCTCATGGCTCTGTTTTCAGGCTTTAAAAAATCTACTTTGGCCAATCACACATCATTTCAGAGAGAGAGCGTTCCTATTGGCTGTTCATTCAATGGAGGCAGCTGTCAATCACTCGCAAACTCCGATGAAATGGTCAAACTAGGCAGCGCTGATTAAATATGAATAAATGTTCTGTTACTGTAATGCCTACTTCTCGCCTCAAATGTTTTCAGAAACATCTTGTAGTGTACCGTTTAGCTGTAAAATGAGAAGGTTTGCTCCGTCTGGTGGTCGGTGCTTGGTATTTCCTCAACTGATCTCAACATGGCTGCCTGGGCACAAACTTTCTCATTTTATAGCTAAACAGTACACTACAAAATGATTCTGAAAACATTTTACGTGAGAAATAGGCATTAGAGTAACAGAATATTGATTCATATTTGATCAGCGCTGCCTAATTTGACCGTTTGATCAGAGTTTGTGAGTGATTGACAGCCGCTCAGAGACGGTAGACTCCAGCTCGGCTCTGATTGGTTGTCTTCCTCCCGTCTGTGAAATCTTGCAGATGCCATAGGAGCACCGGAGGACACAGAGGCACATGATTCTTTTCAGATTACCTGTCTCATGCATTACTGTCAGGATATAGTGACCGTTTTATAAAAATAGCTTTAATTAATCATATTTGCTCCAATTCTACCCACTGCTGCTTTAATTCCCATCAGCCTTGGTTATATTTCTGTTTTGTGCTAATTAGCAAATGTTAGCATGCTAAACTAAGGTAGTGAGCATGGGAAACGTGTTAACATCAGCATGTTAGGTCTTTCACTGTGAGCATGTTGTTGCACTTTTCCTACCTCTCAGGAGCTGTATACACACTCTTCACGGAGGATGAGTAGGTTTGATCTGTCATGTCATCTGACCTACTGTGAGAGTGACACAGACATCAGTTTCTGCTTTACTCTCATACATTTTTTCTACACCAATATTAATACCAGCCTTGTTAAACATGGAATACCTGTTGCTCCTGTATGATTTTGAGGAGTAGGAGGTGGAACTGTTGAGACTGCTGTAATCATAGCTATACAAAGACAAAAGGAACCACATATGACATGTGAGATTTACAATATGTCTTCTTGACTATACATTGAAAATAAAAATCATTATGCAAGAGCTTAGTTTGCTCTGCTTCCGACCTACCTGTCTGTTCTGTATGAGTAGTTTTTACTGCTGTAGTCGTCGCTGTGTGTGCAAACATAGAGCAGATTAGGGATAATAGAAAAGACTGCACACACATTTTCATCTGGTTGTAGGCCTATAGGCAGACACCCCTGCAAGAGGTGTATGTGTGAGTGTGAGAGATGTTGATTACCTGGGCGTGCTGCTGACGGAGTAGGAGGTGGTGCGAGTGGCGGGAACATCATACGAGCTGTAGCTGTGTGACAAAGAGGCATATAGGAATGAGTTGGATACCAACTGAACATTGCTTATGTATTTATCTGGATCTTTATATTGATATAAAGCCTATAACACAGACATCACATTATAATTTACATATCACAAATACCATTTTTGTTTACCAACTTCTTAATTCTTGACTAAACAGTTGCGAAACAAAAATGAAAAAATACTCTTGATTGATAGCACAAAATTTATAGGTGATTATACTGCACATACTTATGGAGGACAGAACCTACAACAATTAAAAAATAAATCAATTTAAGTTAATAAGATAAATAAATAAATAAACAGGGATATTAAATATAAGAGTAGATAAATAAGGGAATTAATACAAAGGTAAATAAATATATAAAACAGAAATATCAATTTATGTCAGATTTTATCAATTAATTAATGCCTACATTTATTTGTAATATTATTTTTGGTACATTTAATGCATATTAGTTTGTTTATTGAATATTTTATTCATTTATTTTTTTATTTTGGCAGGTTCTGTCCTCTGTATATAGTATTTCTCTGTAAACAGACAATGTATTTCAGATGGCATTAACCCCCTACTTGAGTAGTCAGCATGTTTACCTGCTGCTGGTTCTGCGGGTGGAGGACGTTGGCGATGACAGAGTTGGGCTGTCTCCTCTAAATGGCACAAAAGACAATGTCAAAAGAAACTGGGATAACTATGTTGTAAAGTACTATTGCACAATCTCAGTTCTTCAAATCCAGCACTCACCCTCTGCTGCTCTCCACTGTTATGATCTCTCTCTTGGTGATGCTGCTGCTGCTGCTGCTGCTGTTCCCAACAAAATGACAATGTGATTATTTCAATGACAGTAAATGGTTGCATGTTTCGTGAATAGTTATTCACTGAGATGTCTCACCTGATAGGAGAAGGCAAACTGGATACAGATGTAATGGTTCTTGGCAGGAGGGTGCCATACAGGTCATCCTCAGCCCTGCAAGACAACAAGATTGTAAATGTATGGTGATTAATGTATGAGTGCAAAAGTATCTTTATTAATACAAATTTTGATAAAGGTTTATCTTACGTAGAGGAAGACGTCCTTGTTGTGGTTGTAGTTTTAATACCATTTCTGAAGAAAAAAAATTACAAAACATTTTTATCTGACTGTCTGGCATTGTCTCAGTACTGGAGAAATATACAGTATACTATTACCGATTACTTGGAATTATTATCAATGTAATATATTTTCTAGGCTAGTTGAATGAAAATATCACCTGCTCTCTGTGGGTGAGTAATCACTCTTGGGAGATGGGGAGATGAGTGTGTCGAAAAGTTTGTCCTCCGCACTGCACAGAAATACAGGTTAAATTGTGAATGATGTATAGATTTGCTTGTATTGATTTGAGTAAGGGTGCTTTTTATTGCTTATGAATTCAACTTTTCTTTTCTAAGGGGAATATATTAGTTATCTGTTCTTTCAAAAGCTACATAGTCTCACCTTAATGCAAAAAAAAAGAAATGGATAGTGGTCAGATAATATTACTGATAATATTATTGATAAAAAGTCATTATTGTAGCTATCCATTGTTATACTGGCTCTAAGGCACAAAGACACAATGAAGGGGGCTCCAGGCATTGCAAGAACATACACACACCAGTCACAGCCGCCAATTAATGGTTTTCAAAGTGGGGTCTGGGGACTCAACGGGGTCCTCGAGGGGATTCCAGGGGGTCCCCAGCAAAAAGGGGAATAATTCATTTTCACTATAATTCCATCCAGCAAAATCAGTTGGGGGACCCTGGGACAAAATCGTATCAAATGGGGGTCTGTGGTCTATTTTGTGTCAGTTTAGGGGTCCTTGACGTGAAAAAGTTTGAGATTAAACTGTCTCTAGATGTGGAGATGAAAATCCATTATGTATGGGGCAGGCTCAGTGAAATTGCGGTATATAGAGGATATCCTTATTTATGTCATGGTTTTAAAGGATAAGGCCAACACTAGTCTATATTTTACTTTTTGTCAACAAATCCCATGAAACCAACAATCAATATTTTATGACTTGTCTGCCCTGTCGGTGGCACTCAGCACCAATCCCATTGGTTTCTACTGAAGATGTAAATAATCCTGTCATTTAATTTATAAAAGAAAAAAAGAAAAAGGCTCAGTTATGCATGTCCTTAATCCGCTGGGCACTGTAGTTTTTAGTAAACATTACTCAAACAGGAGTAAATGGTGCATTTATTGGGGGACTATTTTCAGTGGTGGACTAATACACATTTGGTGCTTTACTGAATATTTACAGCAGCAGGGTTGTTGTCTGTGGGGTTGACTCAAAATACACTACAATGGCCAATGTTCTTTGTAATAAAGGAGCTTAGTAAGGCTCACTGATGTGTTTTCACTTGTTTTTGGACAATAGAGTTTACATAGGAGTAAGATTTGGCTCCACGGGCAGTACTTGTTAGTAGGATCAGTTCATTGTTGGTTTTCATATTTTGATGGGATTTGTTGGCAATAAAAAAAATACAGAATATCACCAGACGTATCCTTTGATATTATCTATGAAAAAAGTACTTTCATCTGACTAGCTTAAATATAATGGATAGAATGAAACTCACTGAGTAGTGTCTGGGGCACTTTTCACTATCACAGTCTCAGTCGAGGTGACAGTGGTTTGGCTGTAAAGAAGAAGATATATGTTATTACAGAACATAATTACTGATTGCCTCATGATCAATGTAATTATTTTTCTAAATTTGATGAATGAAATATCACCTGTCTATGGGTGAGCCATCCGTGATAGATGAAGGGATGAGTGAGTCGTAAAGCTTGTCCCCCACACTGCACAGAAATACAGGTTTAATAATTGAAAGTGATGTATAGATTTAAATTGCACTGTGATTTAAAAATAATGTGAGGTATCTGCTAATATCTTACTCTTTCTCACTGGTATAGGTTGTCTCAGTCACTTTGGTTGATCTGCTAGGTGAGTAGCTTGAGTATTGTGACCTGTGTGAAAAGATATTAAGTATATTTACTCAAGTACTGAAGTTAAGTACAATTCTGAGTTACTTGTACTTGAGTATTTCCATTTTCTGCTACTTTATACTTCTAATCCTCTACATTTCAGTGTAAAATATTGTACTTTTTACTCCATTACATGTATCTGACAGCTACAACTACTGGTTACTTTTCAGATTTAGATGTTACATGTAAAACAATGGACTAGTTTATAAAACACAATGAATTGTTAAAGATTAAACCATTGATTTGCAGAATTTAGACAGTCAGCGGCCCAAACAGGTAAAGTTATCATATAGTTCACAAAAAACAACAAATAGAGAAGAGTACTTTTCTGTACTTTTACAGACATTTTCAATGCAGGACTTTGATTTTGTAATGGATTATTTTTGCATTATTACTGGTACTTTTACTTAAGCAAAGGATCTGAGTACTTCTTCTGCTGATGATTAATATATATTTACCCTTTGCTTGAAGACTTGACCCGCTCACTGAATGTCTCAGATGATCTACAAGAAAACTCAGTTGTGACTAAACTGACACAACCTCAATGTGTGATAAAATGATGCGTATTGACGCTGTAATATTCTCTACCTGGTGGTGATGGTGGTCTCAGTGGTTGTGCCATCCTTGGAGACCGTAGTGGTCCTGGTGCTGAATGAGGAGTAATACAAAACAAATTTACAAGATGCTCAGGTGTTGTATTTTCCATCGGTGGTTGGATGCAAGTATTTGTTGTGAACCTCGTCCTAGGTTCCTCTGTGACAATAATCTTGGAAGTGGTGGTTCTGTTGTGACACATTATATTTATTGTTCTCTGTTGATTTTTCACTTTGTGTGTAATAGACTAGAGCTTTACATACCTGCTGGAAGGATCTGAGGTCTGGCTTGAGTATGTGCTGCAACAAAGAGACAGATTATTCAGATGATTTCATAAAAAAAAAAATAATAATAATAAAAAAAAAGCTAGATATTGTACCATTAGTTGTGTTATTATGAAAATTTACTTTTTCGTGTATGTAGTGGTAGGGGAAAGGCTGGTGTTTCTACTAGAAGAGAAGCATTATTAGTAATTATTAATATTATTATTTTTTAATAATTATTAGTAAGCATTCAAGTACAAAAAAATCATTTCAGTGTTGCACTGTAAAAAACTATAAATACTGTACCAACCTGCTGCCCACATCAACCTGACGGTCGAACCTGCAACGGCAGAAATCACAACCAGAGGTTATGCTCATTCAAGTGTTTTTTTTAATAACTGCTAACATGATAACAACATGATGTTTATTTAAAAACAAAAATGTATATACATTTGAACATCAGTATAAAAAGATACCAGAATGTTTATTAAAATCATACATCTTGCTGATGGCCCCCACACTCCTCCTTGCAGGCCTCACGACTTCTCCTCCACCTTGACTGTAAACAAAAGGCATAAAATCACATTAAGTAAAAGGATGAATGACTGAGTTGCCACAGTGAATAATAGTTTCCCATTATATTGACTTTTATTTGAGTCACATTTAATTTCTTGTTGTTGGCGATTGTTGCAATGTGCAAAGTATGGGTACGAGCAGGTCTAGTGATGTCTTCTGTGAATGTGTTTATTTTTTTTATGAAATGCTGTTGTCAGGCTATTTAATTAGGCTTTATCAGTCGCCATAAGCCCCATAGATGTGGGTCAATAGGGGCCTACTACACCCACTAGCAGGTTTTATTATCTATTCACATGGTAGATCACTGAAAGAAGGTATAAAAGAACACAACAGCGACCTCTAGTGACCGCAGTAATTATGACAGGAGCAGAAGCGGAAGTCAGGTGCTGTAGTATAGACAGTGTGAAACTCTATGAGGGGTGGAGGTCGGGGACGATGGATGGGACACAAAACACAGAACTTTCACCCAGGATACCGGAGTTGTCTTTGCGTTTGTAGTTATTTTAACCCAAAACACAATGTTTTTCTTAACAAAGTGTTTCTTTTATTGCCTAAACCTAAAGAAGTTGTAGTTTTATTGCCTAAACCTAAAGAAGTTGTAGTTTTGTTGCCTAAAGCTAAAGAAGCCTTTTTGTTTGTGTTCAAAATGTAATGTTTCATTCAATTTTACAACATATTAGAACATGTTGCTTTTAAGTTTCACATTCACTTTTACAACGTAGTAGGCCTCAACTGACCCCACATCTATGGTGCGTATAGTGACTGATAACGCCTATTTAATGGCCTGATAACAGTTGAATCGGGTGAATTTCCCTATTTATCTATCTATCTATCTATCTATCTATCTATCTATCTATCTATCTATCTATCTATCTATCTATCTATCTAGTTGACATGTTTGTTTTACCCAACAGATTTGGTATAGTTTTGGTCTCGGCTGAAAGAAGACCACAAATGAATTCACTCATACTACCAGGGGTGATTCAACACTGTGTCTTGCCAAAAGAATGTAGAAGGAGGCTTTTTCACTACTGCAAGTCACACCCAACAGTTCTGACATGTCCTAGGTGTATGTGTCTGCCAGTGTGGAACATTGTATCTGTGTTTACATTACTTACCTGGTAGGCTCACCCCCACTCCCGTAGTTGTCTTTTAGGTGTAAACACAAGACAAGGAAAACGTGAGTATCTCCAACTTACATATTCAAAGTAATGCACCTACACAAGCAGGTAAAGACTTATATTGACTTAATTTAATACAATAGAGCCTATTCGATATAAACTAATTAACATGTTCTCTGCTACTACAACGTTGTGGAAAATGAGAATAGTGGAATTGATGTATTTATGAACAGTTATGATTCTACAAACGTCTACAAACTTTTACCTTTTCGTCTGTGATACATGTACATTTTACATTTTTATATACTGAAAAATTGCAAGACCTATGATACATTTCAGGATTTTAATAACTATATTACACACGTTTATATTTTTTTCTTGATTTTAATCTTTTACATATTTTTTTCTAATTCAGATTTTTTTACTCTTATTCTAATCATTATTCTGTATTGTGCACAGGCCTTTTAAGAACAGCCTCAACAATGTGTTGTTTTTTGTTATTGTCTTTTATCTACTTTACAGTTTTTTAATAAATTTTCATCTATTTTATTTGTTTTGTGTTATTTCATTATGCATCGCTTCTATTTCTCCTGTGCATTAGTCTCAAATTGTTTTACTGTCTTGTTATCAGCTTGTTCAGTCATCTGTTATGCACTTTGACACTTTGTCGTGCACTGACCTGTATGAAAGGTGCTATAAATTATGAATTGATTGATTGATATGACACCCCGCAATTGTTGCACATATTCAAAGAATAGAAGATTTTATTTGTCACTTGCACAAACAATGTGTGCAGTGAAATGCAGGATGGCATACGTTTAAACTTGCAGTAGGCAGAATGTTTTTGGCATCATTGGGCAAAAATTCCATAATAACCTTTCAACATATTGTAATTCAAGTGCTCTGAGAGAAAACTAGACTTCTGCACCTCCTCATGGCTCTGTTTTCAGGCTTTAGAAAAATCTAGCCCGTGACAGAAGACTTTGACCAATCACAGGTAATTTCAGAGAGAGAGCGTTCCTATTGGCTGTGGTCCGGCTGGTCAGCTTGGTATTTCCTCCACTGATCTCAACATGGCTTCTGGGTCACAAACTTTCTCATTTTACAGCTAAACAGTACACTACAAACATACTGATTCATATTTGATCAGTGCTGCCTAGTTTGACCGTTTGATCGGAGTTCGCAAGTGATTGACAGCTGCTTAGATACGGCAAGGCTCCGGCTCGGCTCTGATTGGTTGTTTTCCTCTGGTCTGTGAAATCTTGCAGATGCCATTAGGAGCACCGGAGGACACAGAGGCACATGATTTTTTTTTCAGATTACCTGTCTCACTACTGTCAGGATATAGTGACTGTTTTATAAAAATAACTTTTTAAAATCATATTTGCTCCAATTCTACTCATTGCAGCTTTAAAGATGTGCTTAAAGACCATTGTGCAATAAATAATAATGATAAGAATAAAAGCTGAAATAGGAATTAGAGCAAAAAATAAATATAAAGGATGAAAAAAAACCTATGAAATAAGTATTATAAAATTGTATGAGCATCATGTAACAAATGTACCTTTGAATATTGACAAAATATTGACATTTTATCATTTGATATTTCTCAATACTTACCACTTGACATCTTGTAACTTCACCTGTAAGTGTGAAAAAGCAAGAAGGGAATTCATCACATAGTGAAACTACACACATCACACTACAGTACATTAGCCACTAGGTGGTGCTGTGGGCTGAGACCTTTCATATACAGTGCATGAAGTTTCACCTGAGATGAGATCACTTCACCAGCTTAGGAATCAGTACTTCTGATCTACAGTGTATGTGTGTCATCTTTTCTCCTTATATGCACTTCCTCATCGGGCTGGTTTGTGAACATGTCATACCTAGTTGTCACCGTGTCTGACGTGTATAACAAATGACATTCTGCTCAACCCCAGCCTCACTGATTAAGCCTCAAACTGGTTTGTCTTGCTCTCCCACATGAAGACACACCTACCCTCCATAACACACCTTCTCCAAACACACCATTGTCAGCAAAACAGAGGGGCGTACCGGCGACATGCCATTAGCTATTGATGATAAAGATTTTGCCCTTTCGACCACACGCAACTTCAGGCACAATCACTGTCATATCAGGAACCTTACAGCAGATATCTGAAGCTGCTTGGGAAGTTGTAACTGCAAATGCAACATTTGTCCAATTATCAGTCACACAAACTGTCTGATGAGTGCTATTTGTCCAAAAATAGTGTGTTTAGTGTTGTGGTTGTCTAAATTATTTTGCCTTGTGTGAAGTAGATGATAGCAAACAGATCTTGATCTTGATCTATCTTGAGGTATAGTGCTAAAACAGAACTTGTCTTTGAGCTTTCTGAATTGTTGAGACCATTGTCAAAAATAAACTGAATCATTTTAAGATAGATTAAATTGAATATCCTACACTTTTTTGAGCCTTTTTGAAACGTTACAACTTTCCTTTTGAGGATTACACAGTAATTATCCAAATGTATACTGTCCAACAACACACTGGTTCTGAAATCAGTTGTTGTATGTCTACAGGGTGCTTTAAATATGTTGTTACTACACATGATCTTTATCTTAATGCAGTTTGGACACAAAACTCTATCAAGGCATAGCATAGTTGTTTCAACCGTACAGGGAGGCACTTAAAACAGCGCAAATTACAAATGTTTGCTAAGCACCATCATTGTTCTAGGTAAAAGGTTCATGTTAAGCAATAAGCGTTAACAGCAAGCTTAGACATGAAATCCTCTGTGTGTGTATCTGTGTGTGTGTGTATGTGTGTTTGATGTATCCCCACTATCAATAAGTTATGCATTTCATTCCTCAAAGTAAAGTCACTTAAAAAGAAAGTAAAAATACATCATTACACAATTTACAATATGTTTTTGTTTCTGTTTATCCAGGGACCATTGCACCTTTGTCTCAAAGAACTCACACTTAAAATCATTACTTATTTTTCAAAGCACTTTTTTTAAAAAATCTGAAATATCTTTAAACAAAAATATCAGTGTAAACTAGAAATCTTAAGTATTTGGAAAGAGACGGAGTACGTACCTCAAACAGACGACTGTGTGACTCGTTGGACAGACAAACTCTCACTACGGCTCAGGTCTCCACACCTGTCTATTACTCTGCAGTTTGCAATCACACCCTTGTCATTCCTTCTGCTTTTAACCTGAAGGGAGGAGATTCCAAGGCCACCCAAGGGTGTGGCTTTAGACAACACTCAAAGAATACTCTCGCTCTTTCTACATTTCTCTCTTTCCGTCAACAGCATTTTTGCCTTCATAATTGTTGTGCAGTCTGTTTGCAGGTTTAAAGAAAAGGAATTGGGTGGAGTGCTGAAGGACCTGCGCGTCAACTTAGGTGTCAAGGAAGCATGCAATGTGGGTGTGTTAGTTTGTGCTTCCTTGAAATGAATGAAATATGATTTGACGCTGTTGAATAGTAGTCTCCTATTTGAAATATTTGATTCATATTCACTGTGACATAGTGCAAGTAGAACTATAATAAATATTAACAGTTGGTCTACATATAAGACGCACCAGCCACTTTGAACTTATCATGAGAAAAAAAGCCCACCCCTTACAAAGTATTAACCTGCATTATGACTGTGTATTAATATACCTTCTTAATACTTTAATACTGGCTGACAGTGAACTTTTGCACTTTACACATGTATGCTAATAATAGTGCTGTAAAAAAAAAAGGTGGTTTCAACTTGGTTTTCAGGTTGTTCAGGTCTCATGTTTTGGGATGAATCATCGCTGGCTTAGGTCTGATAAATGAATACGTTCACCTTCACAGTGCGGTCACAAAGGTAACAAAAGGGGCACGTATCACACAAGTGGCTACTGACGCCTGAGCAAGTCTCGCCACAGTCACTGAAACGTTGAATGGAACTTCTACTAAATGGGATTTAATATCAGGTATAATTATTTTGATTAAGACCAAGTTATCTGTAGAGCCATCCAAAGGGTAGTACCTGAGTTAATTGCTTCATGATAGTTATGGGAGATTTAGGGTTACATAGGGATACATAGAAGCTCACAATCATCACATAAAACGTAAGTGACAGTCAGACTTTACAACTATAAATGCCATACTGTCTGTAACTGTGAGCTTCCTGTTTGGGAGTGCCGTGTTTTGAGTGATCAAAGGTATGAAAGGTGCATAGCATACAGGGGTGTGACAACACGGTGCACCCCTCCTAGTCACGATGAGAGCACGGAAGGAATGCAGACTATCTGCACTGACCAAACTACTAGGCTAAATGTCAACAGGCCAATGAAAATGTTTAGTAAAAAGACATATGTGTATGATAAGTACCGCTGAATATTACATTTTAAAGAATTCACAATAAAAATCAACCATGTTCACTTCAGTCTAACTGAGCTAGCAACATGCTCAGCTAATTCAAGGCATACATAATGAACTTTAAGTAAGAAAATAACTACAATCAAACTTTCACACGTTGGTATCGTTCTCATTAAGAAACAGCTGCAAGTTCCTAAAATGAATTCTTGCAGTCAAAAATGGTCTCCTGACCTCTTTATGGATGCATAAATGAAAGTGGGAATGACTGACACTGGGTGGCACTAGAGCTATAACGATGGAAATGACAATAGTGATTGTGCCAGCCTATTACAGTTTTTCTCATTGGCTTTTGCTCAATTCTTGAATGGGAATATTTTTTTGCAGAAGAGCAAGTACAAACACACACATGGCTTGTCGATCAAAACTGATGAATCGATTTTCAGTGAAATTGTCGTCCTCTTTATCATACTCTTCACAACTTCTAAACATCCTTTCATCGTTTGAGCCATCACATGCAGAATGATCCATTCAATTATCAAAATCTGTCAGACATACATGTATATTCCATACATATCTATGACGAGGAGGTGCAATTTGCGGTTTTTGAACTGAACTACTGTACAGCAGTTTGTTTTTTTCATTCTTGCAGGGTTTTTGGTGTTGTTTTTTGGCATAGAATTCATTTTGTGGAAAAAATGTCTTTTCACTGTACAGTATATGACTTTAAATGAAAGATCAAAAGTGAATTTTCTGTTTACAGTACATGTAACACGTTGCTATACAAATAAATGTACTGTAAACATACACATGTGCCTATCCCTTTTCTGTGTAGCTACTACAGTATTGAGTTTTTCCAGTAAACTTTGACCTACTGTTGAAATCGGGCTCTAAAAACAGCATTCAGCTAGACAGAACTGACATTCTTGTATCGTAGGCCTACAGTAAGCAGTCAGTGTCAACAACAAAGTCGAACAAAACAGATTTGTATATGAGAAACATTTCCAGGGTTGAGTGCTGTGGTGAAACAACATCTAAACATTGTGACCAGTACGGCTCACACCATGACAAAACAACTTTTCATTTTGGTGATATTGGTCAACTCACTGACACAATAATTAGGTTTTGAAGCATGAATTAAATGTTTTGGGTGAGTTACTACTTTTTGCAAACATGCAATAGAGTTGTAATGTCCCATGAAACAGTTACAGTTTAGAGAAATTTAAGAAAAATTAGCCAAAGCAATTGAGAAGAACTGTGTACAAATCTCTGTGTTCTACTTTCTTTTTTTTTTTTTTACACTGAGGGCTACTCTACTGTACCAGAATGTCAGTTCTGTCTAGCTGAATGCTATTGTGTATCGCACAGAGCTTTTTAGATTCCCATTTCAACAGTAGGTCAATGTTTACTGGGAAAAGTCAATACTGTAGTAGCTACACAGAAAAGGGATATGCACATGTGTGTGTATACAGTACATTTATTTGTGTAGCAATGTGTTACATGTACTGTAAACAGAAAATTCAACTTTGATCTTTCATATAAAGTCATACTGTGAAATGAAATTTTGCCACAAAATGACATCTATGCCAAAAAAAACAACAACCTTGCAACAAAAAATGAATGAAATAATGAAAAAACCTGCGGTAGTCTAGTTCAAACAACAAATTGTACCTCATCGTCTGATGTATGCCTGACAGATTTTGCTAATTGAATGGATCATTTTGGATGTGATGGATCAAACGATGAAAGAATGTTTAGAAGTTGTGAAGAGTACGACAATTTCATCAGTTTTGATCAGCCAGCCATGTGTAAGTGTGTTATTATACTTACTCTTCTACACGTGTGCCAAAACACATGCAATCTGTTTGAATGAATGAGAAATTCAAATCTGTTGTGAACAACAAACTAATTGTTTAGAGATTTGAACTTATGGTTTTGGAGAAAAAAATATTGTCATTCAAGAATTGTGCCAAAGTGAATGAGAAAAACTGTCAAATAGATAAATATAACAAGCTGCCTGAGGCAATCCGTGCCCTGATCATTTTACACTCAGTTAGTCAAAGTAGCAGGAGTGAGCACAACCTGTGGTGAATATGAGAAAGTCACACACAAAAAGGCATTTCCATAGAAAAAAACAACCCAAACTGACTCAATCATTCTGCCTTTACTTGTGAACATCATCACTCCAATATTTCTGAACTGAAGCAGTAAGAGGTGTTTTGCCAGGACAACTGATGACATTGGCACACTTTCATATCATTCCAACAATCTATCTGGACTTTTTTTTTTTATCCCACTTCCTGGATGTGTGTATGTATACCAATTGGATTTCATCTCCACCAGTTCATCTCATGCTTGTGACACTCTTGCCTGACCTATAGCATCATCTTGGCCTAGATATCCCATCCCCTCCATTCGTGCTAACAGGACAGAGCTGAGGCAACCAAGGGGTTAAACGAGCAGAGCTCTGGATGCGGCTGCATCTTCAGGCTGCACAATTCAATGCCAAATCTTTTTATATCCTTCTACCTAAAGACCACAAAGGAGGGCCAACGAACGTCAGCAGTTTGTGATCTACAATCCACTTTTACAATACACTACAGCTGAGCTGCTTTTCACTTCCAATATTTCATACTGAAATCACATGACAATCCCTCCGTTTTATGATGGTAAATTATTGTGTTAAGAGTCAGATGTCATCACTGATACATGCTGACACTCTGATACTGCGCATGATAATCTCTGAATGCTTCCTGGGTTGCTATGAGAAGAGACTGTAGACCGACCCCTCGCTTGTCATTGGGCCATTGCAATGCCTGGCAGCCAATAAAACACCACTAGGGCCTGTGTAAATTTCTTTCTCTATTTCTCTCTCTCTCAATAAATGTGCATGCACATCCACGTGAACCTACATTTATGCCACCTTTTAAAAAAGATGACATTAAATTGAACTTTGACATTAGGCAGATTCAGTAGCATTTTGGAAATATACTTGCTAAATACAAGTTAAATATCACAATATCACAAATTTTCCTAAAGGGGCTTTACAATCTGTACAGCAAATGACCCTCGGTTCGGATAATATTAAAACTACCCCCCCCAAAACCTCCTAACGTGTTAAAAAATTTAAGAAACCTCAGGAAGAGCAACAGAGGAGGGATCCCTCTCCCAGGACGGACAGACATGCAATAGATGTGGTGTGTACAGAATAGACCAACATAATCAAATTACAGTAATCAGGATGACAAAATTATAGATAGATTATAAACATGAAGAATATGGATTACATATGCACTCAATCATGTACATTTCTGTGAAATATGCACTGCCTTCACCTGTTCTCTGTGTCCAACTTTGCATTGCAGCTTGTTTCAGCCTTCACTGCCGTACTGACTGATGTTACCCCACACACACAGTGTCTCCTAGTGTTTTCTGCCCTGCAGCATTCCTGCTCCTCCTTGTGTTGCCCCTGTGAGAGGTTAACAAAACACAAGTATTACTATCATCATAATGTGCATGCTGCATCACTGAGGCACTCCAGTATTCCCATGCAATTTGATTTTTAGGCATTAATAAACACATAGTGCATCTGCTATCTTGCCAAGTGTGAGCCACATTATAGTATATTCATAAAAATATGCATCTTTTGCTGTAGGTAGATAGAGCTGGGGGCCTGCAGCTCCACTGTACCACTATAAGAGGATGGCTGCAATCCTTGTGCAAACTGCATGATCAAATGGTAACATTTCACAGTTACACAGTGGACACACTGGAGAGGGAAGTACCATACCAATAGTGATGGTCCTAGCTTGCTTTTTATTATGGAACAGTAGTAAATGGATTGTAAATGATAATAGCAGAGAATGATGAGCTATAAAGTCAAAACAGTTTTAACAAAATGAAAAAAGGTCAAACTGGAGCTTAAGTGTTTTTTTTTTGTCGACTACATAGCATTTCATCGCTTTTGTCTTTAGATAGTTCTCTTTTAATGCAAATTTTAGTGCTTTTAGTGTTTGTGAATTGTATTTTATCTCTATTTGTGTCTGTGTCCGCAACTTTGTGTTCTTGCTGCTGACCGCCAGATCTCCCTTGGAAAAGAGGTTCTTAATCTCAATGGGACTCATCTGGTTAAATAAAGGTTAAATAAATAAAAAAATAAAATTTAAAAAGTGTGCCAATTTTAGATCAAACTGGGAGGGGCCCTAGTATAGATGGACCTCTGCAAATTAAATGTCCAGTTTCCAACTGTGCACACTGTGCAATATCTAGCCTATATGGCTCTATTAATATGTGTGTGAATAAAGAACAAAACATTAGAATATGTATATACACAGGGAGGTAATTGTTTAAATAAATCATCCCTGCTCCTCCTTGTGTTGCCCCTGTGAGAGAATAAAAAACACAAGTATTACTATCATCATAATGTGCATGCTGCATCACTGAGGCACTTCAGTATTCCCATGCAATTTGATTTTTAGGTGAGCCACATTATAGTTAATTCATCCACTGTACCACTATAAAAGGATGGCTGCAAACTGCATGATCAAACGGTAACATTTCACAGTCACACAGTGGACACACTGGAGAGGGAAGTACGATACCAATAGTGATGGTCAGTAGCTGCTACTTATTATGGAACAGTAGTAAATGGATTGTAAATGATAATAGTAGAGAATGATGAGCTATAAAGTCAAAACAGTCTTAACAAAATAAAAAAAAACTGTTTTAAAGGTCAAACTGGAGCTTTTTTTGTCCACTACATAGCATTTCATCGCTTTAAAAAGTGTGCCAATTTTAGATCAAACTGGGAGGGGCCCTATAATGGACCTCTGCAAATTAAATGTCCAGTTTCCTACTGTACACACTGTGCAATACAGCCTATATATGGCTCTATCTTTTAACATTCACTTCCACTGTATTATGTTTGAATACAGAACAATACATTAGAATATGTATATACACAGGGAGGTAATTGTTTCAATAAATCAATGATAGCATAGTCGTATATGAGAATATCCCGGCATGCTAGTAGCTCTGCAGCCCTCAGCCAGGGAGGAGGAGGAGGAGGAGGAGGAGGGATGATGATGATGATGGAGCTAAGATGGCAGCCCAACTGAGGGTGCTGCCTCTCTGGGGTCAAGAAGAAACATTTAAGGAACGAATAAAACCCAAACACGACAAGGCGATTCTTGGAAATTAACGCCTCCATTTCCTTTCCTATTTTAACAAGGAAAACTCTGTTATGGCTTGAGAGAAGATCTATATATTATCTCTGGAGAGACAGAGCACCGTGTTGTGACGCTGTGTAACCGGGGATCGGAAGACCCGTATAGCTGCATCACCACCACCACCACCAGCTACACAATCTGCGACCAGTGGATGCTTAATTTGTTGTCTATTTCTGCACCTTGGAATCAAAATAATGTGACGGATTTAATGCCAAGGAGGTGGATTGCACATCTGATGGCTAGATGATGATCTAGCTGTGCTCTCTTTTGTGTGATATATGCATTGTTCTCCAAAAAGACGATGATGTGTGCTGCTGCTGCTGCTGCTGCAGCGGCCGCCGGTGGAGGTGTCGGTGTTGGAGGTGGTGGTGTTGGAGCCGGAGGAGGTGGAGGGATCCTGCCCTCCTCCTCATCGCCCTCGATGGGTGTCAGGGTCGTGTCTGGAGCCGGAGGAGCCGGAGCAGAGCTCTCCACCATCGGTTCAGGGATGGGGGGATCTTCTTGTCCGACAGCCGGAGGAGCCCAGTCGGACTGTCGGACTCGGTACCAGCTTTTACTCTCAGGACGAGCTCTGGCTGAGAGGTACAGACGGATTTATACCACAGCCATCAACGATAAAGAGCAGGGGATCAACCAAGGAAGGTGAGTGGAGCTAAAGCACACAGATATCTGTCATCCAGTGGGAGCTAACTGGAGCTAACAAGCTAACATTAACCCTCAATTAACACCAGCTACACATAGATTAATAGTTTATTATGTCTCTCTATATATACATATATAAGTCATTGTTTTAACCAGATGTTAGCTATATATAATACACAAGGAGCTCCTTAATGTGGCTGCTTTGCTAGTTAGCATTTTGACTTCCTTAGCTTGTCGGAGCTAACTAAGCTAAGCTAACGTTAGTTCAACCCTTTGCTCGAGTGGTTTTTGCACCCCAGGGTGCTCTGGACATTGTGTGTTTTCGCTACTGAACACTGACACGCTGAAATAATACAAATGAATACCTACCTCGGCTAATAACATCTTGAAGAAGAAGAAGAAGAGCTCTATATATCCAAAGCTAGCTGGCTAACTAGCTGCTAACTGTCATAACAGCAATCTGTTTTGAGCAATAGCCACTACCCAGCTAAGCTAAACGTAAACAAACTCTATTTTTATTGTGTTAAACATTTTTTAAATAGTCACTTCTTGCGTTGTCACCATATTTCACTTAACAATCTGATATAATGTGATGTATTGAGCTGTGTATCTATAGGCCCAACAGCGTCACTGTTGCTATCCAGCCCTTACCTATCTAAACGTTGACACAGCTATCTGTTATTCAAGAAACCTGAAGCTGGTAGTGACCAGATTATATGTTTAAACTATTCATTAATTTATACACAAAATGGCCCTAAAACGTTGTAAACATGTAATGGGTGAGGATGTTGTTTGGGAGGTGGATGAACTCATTTGCTTTTCTGGCATAAGCAGCGGGTAATACAGTTACGTCATTCAGTCAGTCAGTCAGGTTGTAGAGTGAGTAGCTGGATCATTGCAGGATCATTGCAGCATCCTCCCTCACAAACTGATGTTATTCTCACCCCCTATACCCATGTACAATTTGCTTTAAGCATGGGGTCAGTATATATTGTTGAACATGTCTAAGATTATATTGTTTTCATAACCAACTCCTGAATTTATAGGTCTATACAAATGAGCAAGAAAACAAACTATTTCAATCCTATCCGTGATGTTATTTATTTTTACTTTATTGCTATTAATACAAATTAACAGGCAATTAATCATCATGCATTGCATCATCCTCCCTCACAAACTGATGTTATTCTCACCCCCTTCCCCCATGTTCAATTTGCTTTAAGCATGGGTCAGTATACAGTATACAGTATACAGTATACAGTATACAGTATATTGTTGAAATGTGTTTTCATAACCAATTTTAGTTTATAGGTATATACAAATGAGCAAGAAAAAAACTATTTCAACCCTATCCATGATGTTATTTTGAACTACCATCATTGCAGCATCCTCCCTCACAAACTGATGTATTATGCTCACCCCCTTCCCCCATGTACAATTACTTTAAGCATGGGTCAGTATATATTGTTGAAAATGTCAAAGATTATATTGTTTTCATAACCAATTTAAATTTATAGATCTATACAAATGAGCAAGAAAAAAAACTATTTCAATCCTATCCATGATGTTATTTTGAACTACTATCTTAGCTGACATCAATCTTTCTTTGTTTATCTGATAGTGAAATATGTTGCATAAATAAAAGTGCAGATTGTACCATCTTATCTGACACTAATCTCTATTTGTTTATCTGATAGTGAAATAAGGTGGCGCTTGTACTCAAGGGTTTGATTTGTTGATATTGGTGAATGGTAAATGGACTTTTCTAGTCTTCTCACCACTCAAAGCGCTTTACACTACATGTCAGCATTCACACACACATTCATACACTGATGGCAGAGGCTGCTAAGGTGCCAACTTTGCCCATCAGGATCTAATCTAAATACTCATTCACACACCGATGGCTATGCCTTCAGGAGCAATTTGGGGTTAAGTTTCTTGCTCAAGGACACATCGACATGTGCAATTGCTTTAAGCATGGGTCAGTATATATTGTGTGTGTCTTAAGATTATATTGTTTTCATAAACAATTTTAATTTATAGGTCTATACAAATGAGCAAGACAAAAAGCTATTAGTGTTTCAACCCTATCCATGATGTTATTTATTATTTTTTTTTTTACTTTATTGCCATTAATACAAATTAACAGGCAATTAATCATCACAAAACAAAACCGGCATTGAGATTGGGCCTCACCTGACATACATGTACACAAAAACAAAGCAACGCTGCATATGGATGGAGTGCACACACATCCACCCACATATATACCTACAAAAAAAAAATATACACCAAAGACAATTAAGTACAGGATTCCTGACTAAAGTATTCTATAACTAACATCCATCTCCTTTTAAAAATAGGCAATTTCAGTTGTACAGTACCTGGGCAGTCATGTATTCCATCATGTACACCTGTTTGACTTTTTGTAACCATTGAGCAATTATGGGAGGGTTAGTCTTCATCCAGTTAATAGTGATCATTTTTCTTGCAACGATCAATAAGATATGCAGTACATAGCACTGATCTGTGGTAAACAGGCGTTCAGGTGATCCATGATGTTATTTTGAACTACTATCTTAGCTGACATCGATCTTTCTTTGTTTATCTGATAGTGATAGGGTTTGATTTGTTGATAATTACCTGCTATTGTAAAAATCACATTTGTCAGCCTCAATTTAGTTTGGTATTTTGATGATTAAAGAGTAACCCAGTCTGTCACTGTAAGCTCAAATGTTTGAATACCCTGAAGCTATAATAATCTATTAGAAATCAATATTCAGATGACCAGTATTAAGCTGTACATTTTTTTTCTTAAAATTCCAGCCCTGATGGTACACCTACAGTACTGTACAGATCAGAAGTGAAACAACAGAAACATAATTGAATCTTCTCAAGCAAGAAGTATACAGAATTATTATATGAACAATTTAAAAACAGCCAATTTAAGATGCATTGCTTTTCTGTATTTAATAGAGTGTAATAATGATAACTAATTCATGCACTGCCTTTCTTATTTTAGTAGTCTTTCTATTTTTGGTCCCTCGCACTTGTCATTGTCAGCCTGATTTTGTAAGTGGAATTTATCATAAAAAGATAGAGTTTCAGAGAGTGTCTTTTCTGTAGAACCAAACTTCTGCTTGCTTTTGGGGCTTTGTCAAGATGAGTAACACTGAATCTGGTGACACCTTGCTGCTACACATGTCTGATATACTGCACTTGGAAGAACACAAGCTATGTTAGCTGCATAAGAAGTAGGCTGAAAGTGAAAGTGAGAGTACCATTAAAGACACGTGGAATGGATTCATGATTTTACCAGTCATTCTAAACAAATGAAAGGATGGATGATTTTGTTTTTGTTCTGGCTTGAAGAACGTGTCTCCTCACATCATCATATTTTTATTATAAAAGCCTGTGATAAGATAAAACAAAAGGTCTTAAATCTCATGCTATGTGTTTGAGTGTAACCATTGCATAAGCACACAGTATATTTTTCAATACTGAGCGATCACTGTATACTTTCAGGGGAAAGAAGGCTTTGAGTAAGAAGAAACTGAAAAGGCGACAGAAGGTCAAGTCAAAAG
Source organism: Sebastiscus albofasciatus (assembly GCA_916701655.1). Taxonomy (NCBI): domain Eukaryota; kingdom Metazoa; phylum Chordata; class Actinopteri; order Perciformes; family Sebastidae; genus Sebastiscus; species Sebastiscus albofasciatus. Next base: position 23,343 of record CAKAOI010052453.1, read on the forward strand.
TCAAATCAAGAACAAAGGTAAGCTATGCATAATTCTTTAACAATTGTTACACAATATTACACTTGTTCTTCTATGTAATGCTGCTATTGAATTACTGCTTGCATTTCCCTCAGGATTAATAAAGTTACTATTGATCTATCTATCTATCTATTGCTGTATTTATATTTGCATTAGAATGGCTGTTGTTAAACCATTACAAAATATTGTTTATGCCTCCTGATAAATACACAATATATAACACCACACAATGTTAATTATTGCAGTGTTCAATCACAAATAGGTGTAATATTTATTAGTGGGGCATAGTCATGCCTGACATTCTCAGTACTACTTAAATCATTTTAATTAAATATCAACATGTAATATTTTCTCTTTATATTAATAAGAAAAACATGACTGACAGTTTTAATTTGCAACTGTCACCGCCTCAGGTATGCGCTGATAAATCCTTACAGCTGGTTTGACTCTCTACTGAATTAAATTAACAGATTGAGGATAAGATTAAAGATAAGTGTTAGATTCCCTGAAATCCTGAAGGTGTTTGGCAAGAACATTATTGTCATTGGCTGTGGCTGGTCAGGTGCCAGGAAAGCCCATCCACACATGAAGCTGGAGAGGTGGATAGGCAGAATGCGAGACACATGGGAGTGGCCCTGGCTTGTGCATGATGGCCTGTTGCCGAGCGACCTAATGTGTTCCACATCTCCACGGCAACAGTTGCCTGCCTCCATCTCCTTCGTCCAAAGAGGGAACCTAGTCTGTATCAGTGGATGTGGTTGTGTTTTTACCTCTGCTGTAGGCTTTGTACGGACAACATAAATTATCTATTTGATCTTCAAATTATTACAACAAAATATAATCCACTCAGATTATGTTGACTCATTTCCTTGCTATTTTTCTCAGGGAAAGAGAGAGTAGCCTGCTCTGCGGATGGTCTGTAATATTGTTAGCCAGTATTAGATCTAATTGTATTACACTGAGATACTTGGCGGGCAAAGACAAGAGAGATGGAAGTGATAGTAGCAGAGAAGGACCGATGCTCTACTGCTTTGTCATCGTTCACCTCAAAACTATTCCAGACAGGAAATTCAACGTAGAGTGAGGCTAGTCAGTTAAGTTCTCTTCGGGTTGACTTGTTTGGTGAGTTGATGTCTTGGAACAGCAGAAGATCTTCTATAGAGACAGAGATTGGACAATGCTGGCAGGCAGGCAGGCAGGCAGGCATAACAACGTGGGTAGTTACACAGGCAGTCATGCTGTATTTGTATGTGTTGTGCTCACTCTTGCTCCGTCACGCCTCTCACACCGGCATAGTCAGACAAGAGTGTGGTTTGAAAAAGCCTCTTCTCCCCCTCCGTCTGCTTCTGTGCTTATAAACATCGGAACAAAAGACAGAGCATAAACGCTTATCATCCTGATGAAGAGGGTGATGTAACGTCTTGTGTATGAGCAGATGTGTGATGTGAAAACTGTAATTATAATAACTACTTAATGGTACAAAATGATATATTCCATAGAATAACATCAGAAAGCGCAATAATATCTATATAATCTATAAAATCTATAAAATCTGAGTATGAAATGCAATTACAATGCACTTGTATGTATTTTAACTTTTATTCAGGAGTGTCAGTGTGTTTGTCTTTAACTAAGTAATTATTAACTAAGTAATTGAATTGAACAGGAAGCAATTAAATGCTACATTTGTTATACAGTATGCTGTCTTTAACATACAAAACAGTGTAAGATAATCAACAGTATCCCCTACACATTACATTCATATGCAACTGCTCTGAATTTGCAAGATACATTTTAGAGTAAATGTAATATTGTCAGGATATCAGCTCTCTTCAATGTATCAGAATACTCTTATTGTATCTGCAAAACATTCATTGACTACTTTTTTTCAGCTGGTTCTTATTTACTATTAGTGCTCGGGAAGATTAGGCAGCTAATACCAGTTATAAAAAGATTGTGGTCATAATTAAAAAAAAAATAGAAACGTCTAAACTGGCAACTTTCTTTTTATTCAGCTATATAAATCTCACACTACTTCCTGCATTTAAACTGAGTGTTGCCATTAATTGCTAATGCAGAATAGTTGCTTATGAACATGTGTTTCAGAGACCGAATTGAATATAATGTACTCCTAAATTCATCATAAATCAAAAAGCATTGAGTGTGGAATTTAAATTATTTGCCATTATTAAGTGTGAGGGTGAGTAGCCCAGTTTGTGTGTCTCTCGAGTATTCGCAATAATGTTTCACATGAGTCAAAGAGCTAAGCATCCGTTTCTCTGAAAGATAAATATGCAGTGATGTTTGGAAAACCCAGAAGGTCGTTTAACAAAATGTATTTCTGGAATCCTCAAATGCTCTTTTAACTATCCAGACTAAAATATTATGTCTGCTGCATGATTAAAATGATTTTTTCTTATTTACAAAGTTGCAACTCTGTTTCCTAATCCAAACAAAGGTGTTGACATGGGGACTAGAGGTGATTTTGTGTCGCCATAGGTTGAATCTAAGTAAATACAAGCATGACCTTTGGTCTTTTAAGGCTACAAGTGATTATTGGATGGCTTTTAACAATTTGAATAATCTCCTGTTGATAAATTGCATATTTACTTTGCTGATATGGTGGTGCAAACTAACAATCACCGAGCTTGAGCCTCTGCTTTGGAAGACACCACTGTTCTGCTGTTCTTCTTATTTTTCCATAAAGCCAGCAGTCTGAAATGTGTAGCTGTCTAAGTGCGGTCAGGGACTCTATACCAGCCCTCTCCAAAGCTTTTAGATGGCCATTAAATCATCAGTGCAGACAGAAACACAAAAGAAACCATCAGATGAGCAGCATGTTTGGGCTATGGATTGGTGCCATTACAAAGTGAGAAGAAACCACAAAACATCAGCAGGTCATTGGGCTTTGTATAGTTGTGTCTAGCCTCTCCTTATGTGCATCACGACAGAGCTTGAAGGTACCACCTTCAGTGATTTGGTCAGTTTTGAATTGGGAACTGTCAGCTCCAGTGACACCTCTCAAATACTATTTTCAACCAAGTTTCAGCTGCTTCTTGCTCTGTTTGCAAGATGTAACCTAACAGATGTAGTGTAACATATCTAATATAGTTACCCTAATCATTAACATCAATCACAAACAAACTGGAGACGTAGAGTTACAAAGAAGTGGGCGTATAGCAGACAGGGAGGGTATATCGAAAGACGCCATCGAGTTGCATTATGGGAATAATTTACTAATAATACAGGTCTTCCAGACTTTTCAAATTTTAATGGATTGAAAAGACCAGATTTTGATAATCAAGAGTCATTTCTGTGTGTTTGTGTCACGCTCAGAAAAATTGATTGTTTTAGATCCGCTCCTTTTTAGTGATTGAAAAGTCCCATTGGAGGGCAGCAGTGTGTGTCACGTGATCCTGCAATACAGAGGGTGGCCAATATGTCCAATTTATCTCACAGCCCAGTGCTGATCCTGGGTGCTTGATATATACACATACAGATAAACAAGCATTACCTAAAGGTCGCGCAATTATTAAAATGACAGCAGCTTTTACTTTACTTTCCTGTAGATGAGGACATCAACTCGTCTATATCTGCAGGTCTAAACTGCTGCTGCTTTTAATTTTTCTGACCTTATAAATTATAGGTATATTCACATAATTGATTGCTAAAATAAGGTCATTTTATTCCTGTATTTATAAAGAAATCTAAAATAAACAAACATAGCACCAGGAGAAACAGCAAAGTTAGATGTGTGGTCTAGTGTTAGTGCATCATATCTTTTATTTTTGAGTGATAGCGGGTTCCAATTCTGTGTTTCAGATTTTGGCGGTTTGTTTTCTTGTGAATTACAGATGCTGCCTTTACTTTGTGACTTTTTAACAATGCTATTCCCTTCGAAGACGTAACAAAGACTCCTACATAATAGGGGTGGGAAAAAAAATAGATACAGCATAGTATCACAATATTTTGCGTGGCAATATTGTATCGATACACAGACGTCAAGTATCAATCTTTTATTATATAAACTATTAACCTCTTAACAATCTAACAATCTCTTCTATTCTGTCTTTCAGAGATTGTAGCATGCTCAGTCTTAAAGCTAGAATGAATATATCATGTGAAACTAGAAAACCTGAGGAATCGATTGGCACCAACCGTGTCATCTTAGCTTGTGGGGAAGAACATTAAATAATGCTCCAGTTACGCTAAATTTTGGGGAAGAAAAACTGGCACAATTTTCAAAGTCCACAGTCCTTTGACCTCTGACCTCAAGATATATGAATGAAAACTCTGAGATGAACAGAGTGAAAACTATACAGTATCTTTTTAGATAAAACAGATGTTGACAAACTGCATAATTTGCAGTTGAAAAAAGGTAATAAATCGTGATATATATCGCAATAGATCTTATCGCAGTACTCAGCATATCGCAAAATGTTTAGAATTCCATTAAGATCATGTTGTGACTTAAAACTGTAGGTAGAATTGGAGCAAATATGATTTTGAAAAAAAAGTTATTTTTATAAAACGGTCTCTATATCCTGACAGTAGTTCATGAGACAGGTAATCTGAAAAAAAATCACGCGCCTCTATGTCCTCCGGTGCTCCTAATGGCATCTGCTAGACACACTCACAGACTGGAGGAAAACAACAAATCGGAGCCGAGCTGGAGCCTGCCGTCCCTGAGCAGCTGTCAATCACTCACAAACTGTCATCGAACAGTCAAACTAGGCAGCGCTGATCAAATATGAATCAATATTCTGTTACTGTAATTCCTATTTCTCGCCTCAAATGTTTTCAGAAACATCTTGTAGTGTACTGTTTAGCTGGAAAATGAGAAAGTTTGTGACCCGACAGCCATGTTTAGATCAGCTCAGCTCTGATTGATTGTTTTCCTTCAGTCTGTGAAATCTTTCAGATGCCATTAGGAGCACTAGAGGACACAGAGGCACATGATTTATTTCAGATTACCTGTCTCATGAACTACTGTCAGGAGATAGTGTTATAAAAATAACTTTTTTATAATCACATTGGCTCCAATTCTACCCACTGCAGCTTTAAGTATTGTGATCATATCGTATCGTGGGCCTCTGGTGATTCCCACCCTACTACATAACAATGATGATAATATCATATTCAATCTCATGACTATCAGGTAAAAGTGAACTATCCACTTAGGACTTTTGTTTTAACTGCTTCCAAACAATGGAGACAACAAAAATGTATGCATAGAGTAATTAGACAAATCGACAAAACCGAACCACCAGAATCTTAGGGGGGACCCTCTTTGTTGGTACGGGCCAAAAACGCTAAGCTTCCTATATCAAACGCTCAGCTTCATCATGCAGTACTTTGGTCTCTACTCCACCCTTTTGTTTTGCTGTCATGTCCCAAGAAACCCATTTGGTCTTTCTTGCTTTATGGGTTTGTGTTATTATAGCATCTCTAGGTTTTAAATAATTTGAAGTGCTCTATTCAGGCAAAGTGCTCCTTTGTGAATGCTGTGTCCAGTCACTTGGTCACAAATGCTACCCTAGCAGTGAGACAGGAGAGCAGTGGACAGTACTGTCAGATGAGCTAATATCCCCCACCCCACTGGTTTGAGCTGAGGATGAATGACCTTTCTCCCCATATAGATGACATCACCCTCTGTGATTGGGATGCCGAAAGCGCAACATTGCAAGAGAGGCACAATCGATCAATATGATTCTCTAGAGGTTGCCTCAGGACTGTAGTTAAAAATGCCTTGCTTGGTGGGATGGAGAAAGCTTATCATCGAGTTACTTTATCAAGTCTGTGGAGTGGAGTTTCTCTGATCATGACTATTTGGATGTAAAAGAGCTTTGTTGTAATGATTTTATTGTAAATCTTCCCTTTTGGCTTGTCTATCTCATTTTACATCAGTGAGGGTAGACTCAATATTTGAAACATCTCATAGTATAAAGGAATACATTACAACAACAACACTAACTAAACCCCCCCATTAAAGCAGCTGTAATACATGTACAATAACAATGCATCAAATGACAATGCGAAAGCAATATGACAGTGTGCTCGGGCTCGCTTGTGGTGTTGAACCTAATTTGAATTAGCTCAAAATCATGTATTTATCTCATTTGTTTCCAGTCTGTGCAAAATGCTATAACCTGTATCTTTAAACCCTCAATTCAGATGTGAAACAACCCCACAGAAAACCTTTAATTGGGGCGAGAAATCTCTGTAGATGGCTAAAGATGAGCTAAAATGTACCTTCTTGTCTACTGGAAAAAAAAATCAGCTGTATCATTTTCATCTTATTGCTATTTTCTAGTAAATAGCTTTTTAAGCTTTGGTGAATTCTCTTAAGTTTAACTTGACCACAACTAATTTTTTTCAGCATTGGTTATATAAAATGTTGGGTAACCCATTTTGTAACAGTGAAAGCTGTGTTGAGCTGATCTTGAAATGGGTAAACAACACTTGCCAAGCCCAGTGTGTACAAAAGTGGGCTTCCTGAGGAGTCAAAGCAAAACGAGGAGTAATTTCATGCTACAAATGTGCCTCTGACTAGACACGAGGACACGACCGACTGTGTAAGGACTAACTGTGCTCAACAGAGGTTTTACAATCCACCAAACTATTGTAGTTATATAACTTTGTTTAGTCAAATGTAACAGCTAACATCTGCCCTAGAGTCCCTTAGGTTTAGGAACCTATGTCTCTGAGGAATCTCAGATGGGGCTTTCCTCGTAAAGCCAGATGAGAAAATCCCCCACCTGTTGTGGTTAGTAGGCACTTGCTTTGGTTAGGTGTGTCATTTGTTGGACGAGGTACACTGAAATATCTTCTTAAGCAGCCATGAACAGTCGAGAGACACAACCCAAAATGAACAAATTAAAACTGCCTGTCTATGTGACACAATGTTTACAACTCATGTTATAAAAGCTGAAACGCATGCATAGAGATCTAATTAGAACATGCTTACTGCTCTCTCAATATACAGTCACTACTGTCACAGTCACAAAACCCAGAGATATTCAATTTAATATGATATAAAACAGAGGAAATCTCCATATTTAAGAGGCTGAAAGCAGCATTTTCTGCCATTTTTCCATGAAGAATTACTTTAGTGATTAATCGATTATCAAAATAGTTGGTTTTTAGTTTTCTGTCGACTGACTAATCAATTAGTCGACTAATCGTTGCAGCTCAAATAGGATGTGCTAACTAGCTCCTTATTGTTGCACCACATTATATCATACTTGCTGACCACTCCACTCTCTGTTATTCCACAGGCCGAGAGTCTAGATGGAGCCCTCTGCGTGCCGGACATCAAGCTGCACAGCAACCCATCTGCATTCAATGTCTACTGCAACGTGCGGCACTGTGTGCTGGACTGGCAGCAGAGAGAAGCCTCCCTAGTGCTGGCCTCCAGGAGCTCGGTGCAGAGCGGCGACTCAGACAGCGAGGAGGAGGAAGAGTACCGCGAGCCAGCCGTGAAGCTGCCAAAGGTATGCGCGGGGGGTAGTATTGGCTGCTAATGTGGCGGTAGCAGTGCGTTGGTATCAAGGCGAGAGCCAGCCTGTGCTCTTTGTCTTAGGGGAAGCAACAATCCTTTATCTCCCTTGGCTTGTGCAGTATGCGGGGCTCATCGTTTTTATTGTTGTGGTAATTGGAGTCACTTTACTAGAGGTGTGAAACCCCCTTCCTGTGAGGATTACAGCCTCTGCTCTGTTTCCAACTCCCTCTTCTATTCTGCCGGTTTATCTTTCTCATTCCGTATATTATATATATATATTATATACGTATATTATATATATTATATATATATATGTATATATATATATATATATATATATATATATACATACACAGTATATTCTATTCCTTGTACGTGGGGACAAAATCAAATGTTTGATCTGTAATTACAATCATTTTTTTATTTCTCTTGTCTATAGAGTGCTCCAGGGATGACATATTTTAGCAGGCCAACCCAGAAGTTAGCATCGCCCTGGGTTCCCTCGACAAAAAGCCAATGAGATTTTTATATTTTAATTAGTTATTTGATGCTAAAAAGGGGGTGAGACGTACATGAAACCTGCCTTGGTGGAGGTCTGCGCTCTCCGAGTGCAAGTCTAGTTCCGGCAGCACTCTATAAGCACGATGGACTGTTTTTATTAGTTAGCTCAAGTGCTCAAGTTAGGTGTCTAAAATGCACTGTCACCTGGACTTACTGCATGCCCCATTGCCCTGTCAGTAAACTAGGTTATCGCTGCTCTCTTTTATGGCATAAAATAGAAGAAACTAGCAAGCCCTGCTAAAACAGATACACCAAAGCATCTGAGAGGGCAACATGTCGAAGGATTAATTTGGGTTCTGTGCCATAATGGCAGAATTAAGGGATTAAATTAAGGGTGTTAGCTCATTTTGTAAAAGGCTACTGCCTTATAGTACCACAATAACAAATCGAAGGGAGTCACTTGTCTGTTTAGAGAATTGTATGTTGATTTCAACTTGTGTTGTATCACATGCTCTCTGTACATATTTGTACATATTAGTTAGCAGGTAAATACTGGAATGTCAAAGATGGATAGGTTTAGGGCTGTCCTCGACCAAAGAAATACTCATACGATTTTGACGACTTATTGATCAGTTGATTTAATCGACAGTAATCTGTAAAACTGAGTTTCTCCACAAAGAATCACACAAAAGCACCCCTTTAAATCATGTGTTTACCAGAGATGAGCTCATAAGTTACTTGGAAATGAGTCATTCAGCATGAAAAAGCACAAAAAGTGACTAATCCGCTAAAGAAAAAACCTTAGACGACTAAGACCAAAACGACCAATTAGTCGACTAATTGACTACCAGGAGGCAGCATTAGATAGATTTAACTTCTAGTTGTCATTACCGGAAACTGGAAAGGCTGTATCCATTTGATCCTCTTTCAGACACATTAAATAGGCTACTGTTGCTATAATATGTTGGGTGATTTAGTTTTAATGTCAAGGCATATGTTAGGAATCTTTGTTGTGCGTGTTTAAACTAAGTAACACTGACTGAGTGCCTATAAGCCTTGACAAAGGATTATTATGTCAGTTGCATAAATCTAACAAGAATATCTATTGCATATCTTAATCAATATCTTTTCAGTTTTTTGGTGTACAGTATTCTCTTGTTATATCTTTTCCAGTTCATTATTTACTGTTTCTATTTTTTATTGTACTTTTGGTTAGTTATATGCTGATGCTAAGCTTTCATTTCACTGTTACAAAACAAGTTGTTCACTGAGATAGGAGGGAACATTGGAGCATAATTCGATTCCCCAACAAGCCATACTGATACGGCATCTTTTTCTAGGCCAAACTCCTTTGCCAGCCTCCCTTCTACTGTGGGTCTGTCATTATACAAAATGTTAATAGTGGATTTTGAAGCCAGCGGTAGCAACTGTACATACTGTGAGCCCCCCAGCTAAATTTAGGTTGTTTTACTGTAGGATGATGAGGCCATGTTACTACAAGAAAACATCCACTCCAAGCCTCTTTCTATCAGTTCTGTTTTATTTAGAATATAGATTTTTTTTTTTATCAACAACATCAATAAGGTAAACTTAAAGAGTTGACAGAATGTGGTGATTTTTTTTAATTTTTTTTAACTACATCTATGCACAACGTCAGTATGTTTCATCTTCATTTGTTGTATGAAGAGGCATCACAGCTGCTAGTCTAGCTAGACGTTGGCTGTGGTATGACAGCATGGTGTTCATTAGCTCATAGAAATGTGCTTCTTTCTGTTTGTGTGTGTGTGCGCAGATCATTGGCATCGGCCTGTGTGGGGTATTTGAGCTGATAAAAGAGACTCGGTTCTCTCACCCCTCACTGTGCCTGCGTAGCCTGCAGGCCTTGTTGGACATGCTGCAGGGACAACAGCCGGAGGGCTTTCAGACTGAGCCTCCTGATGTGCTAGGTAAGGCTGAAAATGTGCACATATTAGAGTTTTATTAGATGCATGTGTACAATCTAGAGCAATCCAATGCAATAATTGTAACATCTTTGTTTGTGAAGCGTAAAATTGGCATGTTTTATTGACCCTGTCAGAGATATGTTGTTGCAACCTAATGATCACTTTGAGGCTGTAGTTGTTGTGTTGTTTTGGACTGTGTTGCAATTTGTTTGTTCAGCCTCATACACACAAAGCACTCCCATTTTTCTCTTTTCACAAACGTCTAACCTGCCCACCACTTGTATGCGTCCTCAGAGTCGCTTTTCCAGTTGTTGTTGGAGACCACGGTCCGGAGCACAGGGCCCAATGACCCGACAGGACAGGCCATCACTGCTCTGTCCTGCGCCTGCCTCTTCAGTCTGGTGGTGGCCTGGGGAGACACCGGCAAAATCCTGCAGGCTGTCTCTGCCATCCTCACCAACAACGGCAGCCATGCCTGCCAGACGATACAGGTAATTAACCAATTTAGATTTCAGATTTTGATTTTGATTTTGATTTATTTGTCCCGGAGGGATATTTGTTTCCAGAGCCAGTACACAGAAACATACAGATATACACACAGCAAGACATAACAATGTACAGATATTAGGGGTGGGAAAAAAATCGATTCACCTATGTATTGTCATTTTTTTTTTTTTTTACGATTTTGAAATCGATTTTTTTAATGCCAGAATCGAGATATTTGCGGCCTTTGAGTCTATGCAGAGATAAAAGGAAGTTTCCGCTTTTATTGTTGTAGTCTGAATAACGTGACGTCATATCCGTTCCATAACCGTCAACCAAAACAAACCGCAGCTGGCCGCAACAAGGAAGTACAAAACAGCGGAGGGTCTGTGTGAATACGACTTGCACCCTCACATTTTAAATCCAAAGTGCTAAACACTACACATACAGTAAAGTATGGAAACACTTTGGGTTTCACACATTGACAGGAAAAGCAGAGCTAGACATCATGGCTATGCTGCATGCTAACTCTGTCATGGACAGGAAAAGTTATCGTATTGCAGTAACGTGCGGTCAAGCCAGCCATCACTCGCATGTCTGTGGTCAAATCAGCCACGCTACAACTGCAAAACACCCTTATACTAACATTTATGTTAAATACAGTCAAACAGAGCTGAACATGGATGTTTAAAGAGAACAGGGCTGACGGGAGAGCTAGCGACGGATTTGGCGAAGTTAGCGAGTGTACACACGCGTGACTACGTCTGGCTTTCAAAATAAGGTGTTAACAACGGGAACTTTATATACAAAATACATATATGGAAATAAGATTGATGGATTATATTCACCAAAAGTATAAAATATTACATGTCCCTTATAAATTAAAAAGAAAATACCACTAATTTGTGAAGGAAATGTCTTTGTTATTTGATTTTTGGGTTGCTGGAAAAAAAAAAAAAAATATACCTG